>PVKE010017234.1:0-31006 GCA_004027555.1 Craseonycteris thonglongyai
CATCCCTGTCCTCCACACCACCTCCATCCCTGTCCTCCACACCACCTCCATCCCTGTCCCCGGTGCCGCCTCCATCCCTGTCCTCCATACCACCTCCATCCCTGTCCTCCACACCACCTCCATCCCTGTCCCCGGTGCTGCCTCCGTCCCTGTCCCCCATGCTGCCTCTGTCCATCTCCCACACTGCTTTCACCCTGTCCCCAGCAGGGAAGCTCTGTCTCCTAGAGTTACTTACTCATTTCTCCCGACTCTTTCTTGCTCCTCTTTTTCTAATTTCGGAGTTAGAAATCTCTGGACTCCAATTAGTTCTGACTCTTCTCTTGCAATGTTTAAGCCATAACTTTGGAGTTCTGAGCCAGATGATTAAAAGTGAGGTCAGACTTTACCCTCAGACTATCGGGACACTGGTGACAGGCAGGGATGGGCAGGTTTGTACGGGATCATTAGGTGAGAAGCATGTCAGATCAGCTCCGCTGTAGCAGGCAGAGCCTGGGCACCTTCATCAATTTAGCTAATATGTATCAATGATGTAGTGTGAAAATCATTCTGGGCTACCTCACAGGAAATATTTATTTTAATTCCACATCAGATAGCAAGGCAATTCTTTCTCATGAGAGAATAGACAACAAAAATAACTTTAAGGTGATCCACTTGCACTGGCTAAACCTTAACCCTGAGAACTTCAAGGTTCTGTTTTGTGCATGAACTTTGTGGTGGTGATTGAATTAAGGGGCCCCCTTGATACCCACAAAATGTGACCACTTTTCTCTGATCGCATGTGTCTGACTTTGCAAGTTTCCCCCGTAGCAGAGCAGTCCTCCCTGAAGGAGACCCAGGATTTCCTCAGCTTTGGGGGAAGAGAGAGCACGGGGTTCACAGCTGCATTTACGCCCCAGACGGATGCTGCCTCATGGGCATCTATCTCCTAGCCGCAGCAATGTGAACCCTCAGCCAGGGCCCTGGATCTCCAGCCGGCAGTTAGGAGTATTTTCACTTTGAGACTTTCTCTTTACTTGCCTTGTGAATATTGGGGTTTGGCTGGCAGTGATACTATAAGACATGAACGCATAATAAAATTGGAAACAAAATTGTGGTAAATTTTCATATACAAAGTTCCTGAAAGTACCCCCACATTCTTATGTGTTAATGGTCCTTTTTACTAAGTTTTTTTTTCAGGTTCTATACTGGTAATCCTAAATATACACACAGGCAGAATGTTCCTTGTAATGAACATTAGTATTTTAAGTTTGCTGTCTGGATATTGGGTGGGTGGGCAGTAGGAAGAGGGACAGAGATTTTACATGGGAATTCGTCTCTTATGTTAAAGATAGCAATCAATGGACACGTATGATTGATACACAAATGTTTTCCCATACTATTATTCAGGGATGCATTTGATGCTAAAATTGTTGGCTGTAGTGAAAAACAGGGGACCAACCCCCTGAGATATTTGCCCATAGCTGGAGTTAGGACTCCCCTCCCCCAAACATAGTCCCTGGAAGAGAACCAGACAGCAGCCACCAACTCCCACATGTGACCCTTCACATTTGACCCAGACTCAAGAGGTAAGAGAAGAAGGAGCCCGTTCTCCCTGACCTTCCTGTGTCTTCCTCTGGTGACCTCAGCAGCTTCTGACATTCTGAGGTCAAGTTGTCAGTTACTTGGCAATCACCACCAGGTAGTAGAGCCGTAAGGAGAGAAGTTGGAAAAGCTAAGTGTGTGTGTTGGGGGCGGGGGGAGGGGGAGCCCGCAGAAGCCAAGAGAATGGGAAATGGGGCCAGGAGCCATCCCCCAGATGGGAGTCACACGGTCAGGAAGGAGCAGGACCTCGCCCAGGCTGGATCTGTGCGTGTGTGCATGTGCACATACGCATGCATGTGGTGGGTCACTGGGCTTGTCCTGCCAGGCCTAGAGGGCTGTCTCTGTTTGCTGACCTTGGCTGCACATCACAGTGGGTTGAGATGACAGGCACCTGTTGTGCTGTCGAGAACAAGGGCAGACTTACACCCAGATGTGTGCTCAACTCAGCTTTCAGAGCGTGGTTTTGAGGATCGGGTGTCGGATGATGAGAAGGTACGTATAGCTGCTAAATTCATCACTCATGCTCCCCCAGGGGAATTTAATGAAGTGTTCAACGATGTCCAGCTACTACTTAATAATGACAGTCTCCTCAGGGAAGGGGCAGCACATGCATTTTTTGCCCAGTATAATGTGGATCAGTTCACACCCGTGAAGATAGAAGGATATGAAGATCGGGTCTTAATTACAGAACATGGTGACTTGGGAAATAACAGATTTTTAGATCCAAGAAACAAAATTTCCTTTAAATTTGATCAATTATGGAAAGAAGCAAGTGACCCCAGCCAGAGGACATAGATGGAGATCTGAAGTCTTGGAGAGAATCCTGTGACAGTGCTTTAAGGGCTTACATGAAAGATATTATTCCAACAGCTTCTGTACTGTTTATGCTAAAACTATAGATGGGCAACAAACCATTATTGCATATATTGAAAGTCACCAGTTTCAGCCTAAAAACTTCTGGAATGGTCGTTGGAGATCAGAATGGAAGTTCACCATCACACCGCCTACAGCTCAGGTGGTTGGAGTACTTAAGATTCAGGTTCACTATTATGAAGATGGCAATGTTCAGTTGGTTAGTCATAAAGATGTACAGGATTCAGTAACTGTTTCGAATGAAGTCCAAATCGCCAAGGAGTTTATTAAAATCATAGAGCATGCAGAAAATGAGTACTAGACAGCAATTAGTGAGAACTATCAAACGATGTCAGACACCACATTGAAGGCCCTGCGCTGGCAGCTCCCAGTTACCTACACCAAAATCAACTAGAAAAAGATACTCAGTTACAAGATTGGCAAAGAAATGCAGAATGAAAAGCTGAATGTAGGATTCTTCAGTACGCGTTAAGAAAGGATTCACCATGTGGTCATGATAAATAAGTGATTTATAAACAAGAGTGATATTTTGCTAGGGCTTTCAAAGTTAACAGGTTTTCTAACCTCATGGAATACTGTTGAACCTATAGCATTGTCTTGATACTTTTGTTTTCTCTGCCTTGTAATTTTCTGTTTTCACTATATCTACTTGTAATTTTTTTTTTAATTCTGCCTCATTTAATGATGGAGAAAGAGATCTATCCTGAAGTTGTTTTACTGTTTAGAAAGTTTTCCTAGCCATGAAGCCTGTTACTGATATAGACAGGTAATATGTTTAGTGCTTTTCAACCCGTCCTTCAAAACACTCCTGGTACCTCCATGGTTTATACTGACCCACTAACAGTTAAAGAGGCTGCGCTACCAACTGTGGCTTAATGAAGACATATTCATCCTTCTCCCTCTGACTGCTTTGATCATTTATAGCAAAGCATAACTATAGTTTTCAAAACGTTTGGATTGGGACTTTTTAGGTCCTTTGGGGGTGTGCAGAGGAAGTTTTCTGTAAATTCCATTATAACCAGCTTCTCCGGGGAATTTGTTTTTAAATCCAAAGACTCAAACCACATCCCCCTCACATGAACATGTGTGCTTTTTCCTCTCCCTCATTGTCTCCTTCCCACCTGGTACCATTATAGTTACAGACATCTGCATTTTTAGCAGAGTTTTACCCATGTATTTTTTTAACATTCAAGAACTGCTGAAGTATGAGGGATGTAGTAGAGTATCAAACTTGAAAAAGGCAGGTGCTGAAGAAATAATAGGTATCTTTTGCTTTAATACTTTGGCAGAATTATACTATAAGCAGATGAATCAAACAGCTATGTACATCACAACCAACCTATAAATGAACCAACGTGAGAAAAGGATAACTTCCAGGCAGTATCATTCTATTGTAACCTGTTATTTAAGGGAATACTAGTGATTTGTTCTAAATAGGATGTAAAGCTTGTCCCACATTACTTTTTGTCAGTCCTGCGTGCCAAGAACTCAGATGTAACTGTGATATAGCAACCCTTCCCAGGTATATTGGCAGGTGTATGTGTGATCTCAGAATATACAGGTGACATAGAGATGATATGACAGCTGAAAAGGTGGAGTCATTTACATTGTTTACACTCTATGACCAGGCCTTAATGGGAAGGTCAGTTTTTAAAAAACTAAGTAGTGTCTTCCTATCTCCATATACATGTCAACAATGTGTGCTTCAGCTTTGTTTTTGCTTAGTAATAACAGTCAAGCAAGAGTTTGTTTCCAAGTGACCCGTTAATCTGTGTAAGCATTTTTGTTTATTTCAAATAAAATATATTTGTATTATTTGTCATTCCTACTATCCATCCATACCACACTATCCTGTATCAGGTAGTCCAATAGAAATATATCTGTTTTGTTCTTAAAACAAAAAAAGATCTCTTCCCAGAGATCTTTGCCCTGTGGGAAATTCTATTTCGTCTTGTGTCTGGATTCATCACTCACCAGCCCCCAAACTGCTTCAAAACATTAATGATCACAAAGCTGAGCTGTTTGAGCCAGAATTTTGTTAAATTTAGGGCTAATTAGTAGATCTACCCTGTACTGCTTGAGGTTTGCAAGTTTAAGAATCCAGGGAACTATTATAGTATTTCATCCCAGGTGCCGACGTATTGGCCTTGATGAGGAGTACCTGGTGGTGGACTTGACATATGGATGAGATACATTGAGACAAAGATTGGGAGTGACTTACCGCCCATACCCTTTGTCAAAATTAAAACTGAAATTTTTAAGTAACATTAAATGTTCTGTGTTGGGTACATGTGTCTGTTTTCTTTGCCAATGTACCCTGCATCCCAAGCACTTAACAATGCCTGGCTGGCATGTTATACATAATATATTGTTGAATGTTGCAAATTAACTTTAAAAAGTGATAGACATTTAAAGTTTTGAAAAATATATAAAATTTCATCATTAATCACTTACCTTTAGGCCTCGTGGTTGACAGCTTGGTTAAATGAAGGTGAGCAGAGTACTTTTTTCTGTATACCGGTACACTTCCTCCATCTTCTGTGGAGTGGCCCCAGGGTTTGGATGGTCTGGCTTCAAAAGCTCTTTCAGGAAGAGACCCTTCATCTCCTTATTGCACCTCAGTGATGGTAGCGGTAGCCTACTGAAGAATAGTTTCATAGACCAGGTGACCTTATTTTACTCTCCTATTGGAGAGAAGGGAAGAACTTTTATCTTTATATACTTATTGATTTTTTTAACCTCCCAGCTGTTCAGAATGATTACCCAAATTTTATAAGAGCCAAAGTTTAATTATAATGATTTCCTTTGCAGCGGCTCTAATTTAGGAACTGTTGTATGTTTGTCTCTTAATAGAGCTGTTTGCTTGGATTTTGAAAGAACACATATATTTTACTGTACAACATTATTTTTTGAAAAGTTAACCAAAATGTGACACTTTGGAGTAGCTACCACAGTCTAATCCAGGAGGGTCTGGAGAAGGTCTCCCCTCATTTCTTATACTTTCTGGACCCCGGCATTCATTCAAAAGCAAGAATGTCACCTGCTAAAGTCTTAAATAACATTGTATCAGTGACATCAACTGATACAATATTAAAAGTGTTTAAATTATTTATATATTTAACATGTTTAAAAATAATAGTAGGGTATGCTGGGATGGCTCAGCGGGTTGAGCACTTGCTTTGCAGCCCTGGGGTCCAAGGATCGAATCCCAGCCATGGCCCGTACAGACCCATATGCTGAACTGGGATGTGGCCTCCAGTTTGATTCTCGCTGGAGTGAGCTTCCCATGTGGGAGGCCCCCACCCAGTTCCTGCCCTGCGTGCCCCCCCCCCAAGTCCCCACCCCTTGCCCACCTGTGTGGAATGAAACCATGTAGAAAACTGATGACATGCAACAATGGAAACTGCTCTGGGCCCTCCCCCTTCTCTCTGTCTGTCTCTATCAAAAACAAAATAAATCTTAAAAAAAATAATAATAGTAGTAGTACACCTATGTTCACAGCAGCATTATCCACAATAGCCAAAAGATAGAAGCAACCCAAGTGACTATTGACAGATGAACGGATAAACAAGATATGGTGTGTGCATGCCATGGAATATTAGTCAGCCTTAAAAAAGGAAGACATTTTGACACACGCTACAATATGGATGGACCTTGAATACCTCATACTAAGTGTAGTAAGCCAGTCACGAAGAGGACAAATTCATAAAGACGGAAAGAATGGTGATTGCCAGAGGCAGGGGGAGGGGAGGATAAGGAGTTACTGTTTAACGGGTAGCCAGCTGTGCACCTGCCCATCAAAAGGACCCAGAGGCGGGGCAGGCGCAAGGCTGGGGGTGATGAGGGGAAGCTTTTCATTGGAAGTGACATCCAAACTGGGCCTGAGGAGAGTGGAATTGGTGTCTCCCTCCTTGGTGCCTCAACAGAACCCTGCATTCTGACACTATTGCACATGAGTGTTTATAGGTCTGGCTTCCCCTACTCAAGTATGAGTTTCTTGAGGAAATTCATCAAGAGATGACTGTTATTTAGTGTCTGGTGCCAGGAACAGTGCTTGACTCTCTGTAGGTCCTTGGGGGATGCTGAACGAACAAACGGATGGATGGACAGACAGACATAGTAATTGATGAGACTGGAGGCATAACTTGGACTGAGTTACAAGGCCCTGAAGTGCCATGAATATTGAGCTGGTTGGCAGTAGAGGGTGATTTCCTTCTTGGGTGGAAGCATGTGGACTTCAGTCTGTACCAAGAAAAGGGTGGGGGCTGGGGGAGCAGCCACGTCCGTTGGTTTCTTCCCACGAGCCCCAGCATTGCCAGGATCTGTACCAAAAGTGGTGCGAGCTGTGTGCCAGTAACAGAGGTGACAAATTAGGGGAAGGAACCAGACCTGAAGGATGCAGTTGTGATTCCTGGGCTAGCAAGAGCAGGGCCTGTCCTGGCCAAACCGCTGTGGTCAGAGGCAGCTCCAGGTCCAGAGAGTAGAAGCCAAAGCAATACGGGAGATTCCAGCTCAGAGAATTGCAGGCTCTCCCCTGCTCTTGTGCTTGCTGCGGTGGGCTCGGCGTGGCCAGTGGAGGGTCCAGGCTCATTCCAAGAGAACCCTGTCTCCCTGCAGAACCAGGACTTGGCATGTGAGGATCTTTAAATGTGTTCTGAGGTAGTGGCTGCCACATCCTTAAGTTTTATGTAAAGCAAACAAGCTTATTTTGGGTTCACAGAAAATGAGACTTTTTTTCTTAGTGGTATTTAGCAACCATTGGAGATCATTTTTCAGTCCCTCTTGATTGTCCACGCTAATGTGGGGAGAGAGGGTAGGGCAGGTGGAGCCTTGGGGCTCAGTATGTAAATGCAGGTAATCTAGAAATCTTTTGGCTGTGGAAGTGGAGTTGCGCTTCTGTTTATGTTGAGAGGTACCTGGTGTTCTGAAAATTCACCACAGAATTTCGAAATCCGCTTTTCATAAAGGCGGCTCAGAAGGACCTGAAAGGCAGGGTGGCTTCCTCCCGCCCCTGTTGGCCTTCATCCTGCCCCAGCCCTCGCGGGAGCTGTCAGCATGCTCCCATGATCAAAACAAGCCAGGCAGGAGAGGGTTACAAGCTCAGGCGGAGAAAACCTCGCAAGTTTAATTTTCCAGGTGGTTATGTATGTGATGTGGCAGTCAAGACATTGACCCAATTAAAACTTCTAGGCTCCACCGGAGAGCTGCCTTCAATGGCCTTTCCTGTACATTTATATTAGCAAAGGTGTATTACCAGCTCCCCCAAAGTGCAAAGTCTGCCTAAAATAGAGATTGAAGAGTGGCTTTATCATATACTGGTGACTCAGTGTGGCTTATCGCAGAGTGAGTCAGTGCCAGCCAAGAGGAAGGGCGAATGTGGCATCATGATATTCCCCCCCAGGAGAAGTCTCAGGCAGGCACCCCAGGATGGGGGTGCCATGTGACACCGCGTGTGACACTGTGTCCCTGTGGCCTCACCAGGGTCCTGGGCCCCAGAACAGCCCTGAGACAGCCTGTGGAGGTGCTTAAAAGGGCATGCTTTATCAGGTGGCCCTGTTCCGAAGAGGGAGGTCTCAGCCCTTCTCATCCTGGTTCGGAAGTTCAGGAAGCACATTTAAACATACCCATGCCCGCAAACGTGGAAAAGGTTTTGCCTTGTGAGGACTCTTGGACGACCTTAACATGAAGTTAAAGATGATCCGCCACATCTGAGGCATTCCTTCCAGCCAGTTTTGGATACAGCCCCTGATTATTCTGTTTCAGGGGACATTCAGTACCCATGCCTGTCACAGTCTATACTTTTCAAAACATTCCTTGCCCCCCACAAAAGCCCTCATAACACAGCATCCCTTCCACACCCAAGGCACCTTGTGGGGCAGGACTTTTAAGTCCCAATGTCAATTTACTATTAAGTGCCCGAGTCCGAGTTTCCTCAGCCCAGGGGAGGGCTCTCCTTTCTAAAGCCTAGCCTGCCAAGCTGTTTGGGCACCAGCGAAACGGGGGTATGAATCAGGACTCCACATAGGGAGGAGGCCTTCCGAGAGGGACTGGGTGGGGGTGGGGTATGGAGGAGGCCTTCTGAGAGGGGCGGGGGGAGGGGGGCTGGAATCCAGCACAAACACTCCTGGTGCAGAGGGGCCCTTCTTTGTCCAGAGTGGTTTGAAAATGCTAAACTGAAGCTAAATTCTGCCTGAAGAGTCTCTGGGAAAGCCAGGGGCATTCTTCTGAGATCGATTTCCCCTTAGAAAATTGCATGTTCACCCTTGCTTTCCTGCCTTCTCACACCCCATACACACTCCGCCTTGGCATAATCTGCAGAAAGCTTTGCTCCCCAGGGTTCTGGCGTAGGGAACGGAGAAAAACTAATGTCCAGTGTCACAGTGATTCCTGATAAAGGCATCGGGGTGTTAAATATTTATTTTAAGCTAAATGTTCTACTTCTGAGAGGTTAAAAAACAAATGTATTCTTATGCACAGCCTTTTACTAGTCAGCATGGAGGGGGTTGGGGATTTTTATTTGGCTCTGCAGCAGCCAGCTAACAAAGTACATTCCTGAGATGAGCTGACAAGGATGCAGAAGTGAAGAAATAAACAAAAAGCCATGTTAATTTCAAGCTTCAGTGGGAATACAAAAAAGAAATATTAACATTTACTGAATGACAAATAATGGAAAGACTAGGAATTTTTAATGCTTCTAACAAGGTTTTGTAAGCTCTCATAAAATTTTTGCCTAGGAGGTATGACACATTTATAACTAGCAGTGCCCTGTGAAGGTGGTTTGATAGGTGGTTTAATTTAAAGATTGGTACCTCCCAAGCATATGGTGTTCCTAAACCTTTCCCGTAGCCCCGTTTACACTTCTCTTATCTACTTAATGTAGCCACATCTCATTAGTGTAATCTTCAAAATTACTTGTCCACTAAATGAAAGTCAGTTTCCCTGACCAGAAGGATGGCCAGAGTTGTTTTGTTGTCGTTGTTTAATATTTATGTAAAAAAAAAACATGTATGCCAGCCTCTAGCTTCCTGTTTATTTTGTTTCTTTTACAGTCATGTTCTTTAGAAGTCTGTCCTCTCACCTTAATATATGTAGTATTTTATGCATTAAGAAATATAAAGGTGCTAACATTTGTATTCATGTGTGAGGTAGATATAAGGCTCTGTTCATCTAAATTTTCATTACTTTAAGTTAGTAAATGTTTTTGAGCTTGCATGAGTGCAAAGAACAGCATGAGGTATGGTGCAAATACAGAAGCGTGTGGTATCACTGCAGAGGGAGGTGCTGGGATAAGGCAGAGGGAAGGGAACTTCACCCAGCCCCTTCCATGCTATTGACATTGCCTTCCACCTGTCTGTCACCCCTGCTCGATTATCATGCTCACACACAGCGGTCTGCCTTCTCTGTACACCCAGCACTTAGCAGCTGCTTGGCACACAGTGGGGACAAAGATCTGCCTCAGGATCTGGTTGGGAGAACAGGGAAGGTGTCATGGTGGCAGGGCCTGTGAAGTGGGCAGAAGCAAGTGCAGGACTTCGACAGCCAATAATGAATGTAAGGATACTCTGGGTATGCAGACTAGTGTTTAGAAGACCTGGAAGAGGATAGCCAAGAGTTCACCTTGGCATTCCTATGAAGGCGTTAGCAAACCTGGCCCACAGTCTAACCACATCCATTCATTTACCAGGTGCCTGGCTACTTTTGTGCTATGTCAACAGAGATGAATAGTTGCCACATATGGCCTGCTAAGCCGAAAGTATTTATTATCTATCCCTTTACAAAAAGAGCTTGCTGACCTCTGCTCTAGAGGCATAAACAAGGATGAGTGCAGTTACCCTACAACCATATTGTAAAGTGAAGGTGCACGCTTGGTTCTCTTGATCAGGGGACTGACCTGATCAGAGGCATGGTTTAGGAAAGTGAATGCAGGAGTGATTCATCCTGGCGAAGAAGTGGGCTGTAGGAAAACCATTTAGGAAGCATGTTGCAGTCGTCTGCTCAGGCATCACTGAAGAAAGCACGTTGCTTTGAGTCTTCTCTGAGAGTTGGCTTCGTCCCCTGGACTAGAAGCTCTCACCTTTCTCCTTGTTCATATCATCAGTAGCTTGGGTGTCCACCTCAAAGTTCCTTCCAGAAAACTCAAGTCAACCCCACACACTGGTCATAGCCTTACTTCTGGTGATGTGTAGATGAGTGTCATGTCTCACGGTCTGCCAGTACCCTGAGGCCAGGGACTTCAGCCACACCTCTCTCAGTGGGTAGAGTAGTATTTTGAACCTAACTCGTCTTTTCGAAATGTTTAGTGATGATGCAGTCACTACTCAAGATGTGTTGTTAGAGACACAACGATCTCATTCCATAAATGAGTCAGAGTACATCAGGCTAATAATTGTAAGAGCAAGCACCTGTCTGCCTGATGCGCCAGTATCCATCAGGTAAAGCAGTTAAACCCACAGCAGTCACTTTGGTACAATAAAACTAAAATTAGACATAGCACATACACAGTCAAGACGAGAGCATTCATCTAAATGTTAGTTTTAAGGCTGGTAGAGGCAGGTGCTAAAGCATCTGGACTTTGAGGACGGTTCCATTAGGTGGCTCTTTGAAAAGAGCTGGGGTGAAGGGAGGGAAGGTCGTGGCTTGTGCCTCAAGTTTTTACCTTGACCCTAAGCCCTATCAAGGGTATGAAATGCAAACATTTTGGGAATACCAATCAGGTTTTACTTAGTAATATTCATTAATGACCTAAATCAAGGGAGAATCTCTGACTTAATGAAGTAATTAATTTGCTCTGGGAATTGACACTGAAAACAGAAGACTAATTGATTAATATGATTACTGGGCTCATTTTTCTTCCTTTTGTGGAAAGAAGCCACTATTTGGTCCATGCCAGGTTTGATACTTGGGGCTAGACTGGATCATTCTGCCTGGACTCAGTTCTTACTCTTCTCCGCACAGCTTGTCTGATTCTCATCTCTGTGCTTTTTTCCCTACTCTGTCTACAAACAAAGGCCCTCTCTTTATTACTTTCTCTCTAAAACTTGTTCAAGCTCAGCTCACCGTCTGTGTGGACCCAGCCTGTCGCATCCTTATGGATCTCTCCTTTCCTAGGAGATTAGGTCACCATTTTACCTAATCAAAACTATATAGTTTAGCATTTAATTTGTCTTATTGCTTTGCGTGTAGGATAATGGGAAAGGATTAAAGATCAAAAACAAAAACCTCCCCTCACTTTGCGCAGTGTGAAAGCTGACCTCGCTGAGCTGATACACAGCAGACTTCTGCAGCTCAGCTCTGAGGATCAGAAGGAAAGGTATAGGGAAGACGCCTCAGAACCGACCTGCCACACGACTTTTGATGCCATCGTTATTCTTGGCTCTCCATAGCTTAACTTATTCTCCGTTAATACTTAAGAGCTCCGAACCAAAAATCAACAAGTTTTTTAATATCCTATATGAATGGGCTTTATCCTGGGCCAGATAATTGGTTGGAAATAAAAAATTTTTAAACAGACTCTTTCAGGTTACCTACTTCCATTGTAGGTAGAAGGATAGAGGAGACCCACTTGAAACAGCGTGAGAATTCTAATGGTAAACACCTGGGACCATCTCCCCTCCCCCAGAGCCTGAGAGAGAAGGGGCCTTCCCAGCCTTCAGAGTCTCACACAGATGGCGTGACAGACCCCAGTCTCCAGGGACGTCCCCAACCCTCATCTTCCTCCATGTACCGTAGTCTTACAAAAAGAAGCAGAAGATGTCAGGGCTGCTGCTCAGAGAGGGGGACTCGCAATGTGTTGAGAAGCACTGGTGGCTGGCTGACTTCTTCCTGTGTGAGAGAGAACTGACAGAATGTGAATGAGAACAAGAGTACATCACTGTCAAGGTCAGAAGCCTGCCACTCCTGCCTTCATTTGTTGCTAGCCAACATGCCCCTCCTATTTGTTTCCAACTGGCAGTCTTTCCGTCTTCTGCACACTCCTCATCCTCTGCTCACCCTTCTCCACGGCCAAAGAGCAGGTGGGGTGGTAACTCTTTAGGTTTTTAATATAATTCAGTGGCCATCTTCTTCCCCTCCCCCGCGTTTTTCATTTAAAAAAATGTTCCATCCGCTGCTTTTCTAATCACCATTGTTCTAACCACTGGGACTTTCAGTTCTAGATAGATTTATTGCTATTGAAATATTTGTCTTCATTGTTGCAGGTGGTAAATTTTGCCTTGCAGGCTTTGTTCCAACTTGCATTATTTTTTGCAAGGAGGATACTGAGGAAGTTATAAAATATTAAATCATACCATGTCTGAAAATAGTAAAAGTGTAAATTCTTTATAAATAGAAGTTAAAGATGAGGCAAGTATATAGAAGACAGCTCACAGTGATTAAGTAAATTATGATTGTAGTTTGAGGAGCTTAATCCATGGGATTAATAAAATGGTTACTTTAAATTATTATTTTGAAAGCAACATGTTCTGAAGTCACAAGTTGAACTGACCTTTTTACAGTAGCTAGTAGTTGATATGACATATCTAGAACTTTCCCAGTTCTTATAAACTTGACTGGTCTTTCATATCAAAGATATTTTATGAATTTATGCCAACTTAAATGTACCATTTCATTTTTAAATCACTAAGTCGGAAGCTAATCAGTTCTATAAACATTTCATGGATTATGAGATAGAATGTAAATTCAATGAGGGGAGGAATATTTAGAGGGGATGTATTTATATTCACTGTATTATCTCTAGCATCTAAAATAATGCCCAGCATACATTGTGATCACTAGATAAACATTGAATGAGTGAATGAATGAGCTATAGATATCAATTATAAGAAATCAAAAGAAAAAGAAAAAAATCAATAAAAATCTTATTATAAAAATTCAGAACAGGAGGATCATGGAATAGCTCAGCAGTTGAACACTTGCCTCACAGTCACGGGTTTGATTCCACGCCCCCGGCCCATGAAACCCCATATGCTGAACTGCAGCTCGATTGGTAATTGCCTTGGTGGCGAAGATGCTCACCTCCCATTCCAGAGACCCTGGATTTGGTTCCTGCCCCTCGAGGCCCCACACCCACCTGTGTGGAATGAAACTGTGTCACAACTAATGACCTACAACTATGGAGACTGCTGTGGTCCCTCCCCCTTCTCCCTCCCTCTCCCTCTCCCGCTCATCCTCACCTCTCAAACAATAAAGTAAATCTTTTAAAAATTAAATAAAAAATTTCACAACATTATAGCATAATGTTAAAATTCAAATGTATCATTTTAAGCTAGAATTATAAACAGTGAACAGATGTGAGTAATTAAAATATTTTACATTGTCCATCTAAACTATAATATGTAATACCTACAAGTTTGGTAATGCACGTTTTTAATAAATGCATTGAAGTCACTTCATTAAAACTTGACTCAAGAACTATAAGGGAGTCTAATGCATTTTGGCATACATCGTATAAATATTTCAGAATCGGCTTTAATTTTCTGATCTGCATTCAGCAGTGTTTATAGAGACTGGCATAAAGATAGGTGCTGAGCAATCACAATATTAGAGAAAATGTCACGTTAGCAGTTCTTAAGTAAGTCTAAATACAAAGTTTATCAGTGTTGTTTTCTATAAACCTGTCTTTGACATAATTACTATCTTAATTATTCTACCTTTTACTTTTATAATCTTCTGTTACTGTTTGACATGCCAATTTTCACTTAACTCAATTCCAGTTGTAATACGTTGTTTTCACGTATTATAAAACCATCTTAATGTTCTTTCAGTCGCAAATTACTCTTTGGGTTCACTGTTTCAAATTATGGGTTTTAAGAGTATTATTTTTCAAGCTGTACTCAAAACTAGAAGATATTAAAACTTGGCTAAAAAAAACCTAGTTTGAATATTAAGATGCAGAAACCTACTTCCTTTGCTGCAGTCCACAGGAATGACAAATAATTACATGAGGTTCTTCTTGTCATGTAAAGAGCCAGGCCGTGGGCATCCAGAACCTAATTTCAGGGTGCACACCTAGGACAGGGGGTACCCACCCTTGTGGAAGAAGAGCCTTCTCATGGGACTTCTGATCCTTCTCAGCCCAGCCTCTCAAACCAATAATAAGTTGGAAATGTTCAGTTTCTGTTGTCTCACTTCTCACTTACCAAATGCCTGAGAGCAATTTGAGAGTAATTTAAACCAAATCTTTTAAAAGATCTAGTGCAAAATAAATTTAACCCATTAATTGCACTATGTTTTGCTCTCTCTTGGTTGGCATCTCCATACATAAAAGGTTAAAATGATGGGTGTCCCAAAAAGTAAATAAAGCTTAATTATCCCAGTGTAAAATTCAGCCCTGGGTACGCCTGTGCCTGGCTGTGGTGTTGACCTCATTGCCATATGACTGCCATCAATAGTGCTTTATATTTTATCCATTTCCTCTAAAAGCTGTACTAGCACGTTTATGTCTGTAGCCCTTTATCCCCATCATAATTGTTGTGGCCTAGCATTTTTAAAGTGTTTTGTGAGATATAATCTATTTGCTTATTCTGGGCTTTAATGCTATTTACTTTATCACTGAATTTTTTTGTGACTGTGGTGGTATTATTGCCATAAAACAATTCAGTGAGACCTAGGAATTTCCCATTTCATTGATGTGGACACATGGTCATCTCTCCATTTGCCATATTTCATCCATGAGTTTTGTACCAACCAATGTGTCACCCCAATAAATCTAACAGTTAAAAATAAGTAAATAAATGATAAAGAATAAATAAAATTTTAAAAAACAAAGGAGTTTTGAAAAGCTCATTTTTTAATTTAAGAAGACAATTTTTAAGATCTTTCTCAGTCTACAAAAGAAAAATGAGCATATTAATGTTACCTCTGTCTTTAATTATGTGGAATGACAGTATAGCTATCTCCCTTCTTGGGTTTTGTCTCCTCTACCAGATCACAGCTCCTCAGAGTGAGAGATCATGGCTTCTGTTTATGGTTTTCCTTTTAAATTTCTTAAAAGCAGGCTGAGTACACAGTGATCCACTGGCCTAGAGCGGAGCCTGTGGCTCCTGAGTGTGAGTGCTCTGCATTCTTCTGGAAAGGGTCCTCCCTGTCCACAACTTAAGCCCTCAATTTTTGAGTGCAGTTGTTAGCTAAAGGGATTAACTCTAAGGAAAGGATTTTAAGGCTGTGTCCTTCCTTTTGTTGTTTTTTGATAGGAAAATTGAATTGACCCTTCTATAAATTCACTGCCTTACAGGAGCAGGCACAGGTTAAAATGATCCAGCTACTTGAATTCATCCATGGTTATTTGATTATTTTAAAAATATCTTGACATTTGAAAGGCATATAGACAAAAGCCAATGAATGTAAATAGTTACATTAGGAATAAAAACCAGTCACCAGCTGTGTTTTCAACATTTTTAACCACTTAGATTCTAAACTGAATTTCGTCTCAACTAAGTAGAACAGCTAATATCAAATCAAATGTGCAATTTTAACATTAATCAGGCAATCCCAGAAAATCTGAAGGACATTTGTAACTTTTAAAAAACTAATGCATTGACTTCATTTGTTAATTTCTACTAGTCGGTAGAGAAGAAATGAATGTGATATAAAGCACATTGATCAGTGCTTCCAGTGAGAGATGTCCTGCCAGACACCCCAGTTAAATAAAAAGTAAGTCATATCTGTTTCCCACAATGCTTAACATTAATCAGAATTATTTGGTTAATATTGAGGTTACCTTATTATTATTTTCATAATATATTGTTGATTTTAATTGATGTGTATTATCTGCAAATAAATACTCTCTTCCCTCTTACCTAAAAAGTAATCCAAAGTAAAATAGAATGTAGTCACAACTTACTACATATGAAACCAGATTGTTTTAATGTATAAGGGAAATAAACCAATATATTTTGTATGTTACAAAATGTACACATTTTTTCCTGGGACTATGGCAGGTTTCTTTTGTGTATTTTTTTTAAGAGTTCATTCTTTGTTATCTTTTCTTATAAAAGTCAGCAAGTCAGTACCATTTCTGAAATGGCAGTCACTATTTTAGGATCCTGCAGCAAGTGACTCAGCATAAGAGATAGATCAAAAATTATAAAATTGAATTTAAAACTATATTTATGCAATCCTTCTAAAGACCAATTGGCAAATTATGCCAGCAGCTATAAAGATTCTTATATCTTCTTACCTTATAACCCCATTCCTTAAAATTATAAATAATTAATTAAAAAATATATACATATATATATATGATTATTCAACTATTGCTTTAAAAACTGAATATTAGAGATAGCCACATTCAGCAAATGAGTGATAAAGAATAAAGTTTGAAGAGAGAATTTTTTTTTTAAGATTTATTTTATTGTTTGAGAGGAGAGAGAGAGAGAGAAGTGGGGGGTGGGTGGGGTTGTTAAAGCAGTCTCCATAGTTGTACATCATTAGTTGTAACATAGTTTTATTCCACACAGGTGGATGTGTGGGTTCTCGCGAGGTGGGAACTGGACTGGGGGCCTCCCGCATGGGAGGTGAGAACCTTCACAGCCAACCTGGCAGTTACCAGTTGCACCGCAGTTCAGCATATGGGGTCTGCACCAGCTGGGGCCAGGATTCCATCCTCAGACCTTGTCATTTGCAAGGCAAGCACTCAACCTGTTGAGCTATCCTGGCATCCCCAAGACAGAATATTAATCCTTGTTGGACTCTGAATTATAAATATAAAGAACAAAAGTATACACAAATAATTATATATTATAAGGTGAAAAAAGGACACAAAATTGTATATGCACTAAGATTTTAACTACATATAAAAATTTAAATGAATGTGTTAGAGTAGAAATATAATTTTTTAATTTAGTTTTTATATTATTACAAAGTTCAATATGTTTTTGAACATATTTTTGTGATATAGCACTTTAAGGAGGAATAGAAGGATTAGTTAATAATTGCATGTCATATCACCAAAAATAAGGTGTCTTATGGTATTATGGTGCCATTTAACAAATGACTGCATCAATTTGTGGCATCTTGAGAGAAGGACTGCTTTTCCTGAAGGTCCATTACAACTCCCAGGAGGTCATTTGCATAGTGGGACAATTCATCCAGTAGTGTCTTATCTGTCTCGTTTAAACCTCAGGGAAGACGATGACATTTGCCAGGACATACCGGTAAACTGACATTTGGCCACCTGACCTTTGACTTTTAAAAAGTGCCAGAGAGTCCTTAATGGTTCCAGTGAGTCTTGGGTTTTCTGTGTTATCACAGTGACAGCCCCTCTTGTGGAGGGTGTCCTGTGGCCAGCCCTCTTCTCTTCAAGTCTCAGGGTCTCAGCCCCCATAGTCACTGGGTTGAAAACTGATTTAACTAGTACTGTTCTTGACTTTTTAATTTAAAGGAGGGAGGTCCCAAACAGGTAAAATGTTTGCTCTTTGTGTATACCCGTAAATTGTTTTGAAAATTTTCAGTCTTCAGAAACATGCTCGCCATGTATGTCATGTCTGCCCTTTTCTTAATGTGTCTTTGATTGGGTGTTATAGCCATCCCTTTATAGAAATCCACTTCTGGCTGCTAACAGTCACTGCCCTCAGCACAGCCTACCCAATAGTAAAAACACCATCTGCACATCTCAGTGTTTAAAATAAAAATCTGCTTACAATTGCTAAAGAGCCTACAGTCTAGTTGGAAACAACTGAAGAACATTTTCAAAGCTCAAGAACATGTCACATCATAAGCATTTGCTCCGAACCAAGTGCTGGGTGGTCTTGAACAAGTGAGTGACAGGGTCAGATTAACTCAGCAGGTGGCACAAGGCGTCTGGGTGGAGTGGCTGTGCATGGAAGAGGACATTAAGTACCAGGTACTACTTTAAAGGGGATGGTAATATGAGGAAAATAAAGAGCAGTTGTAGATTTTTTGTAAGTGGGTAATAGAATAAAAATTGTGACTAAGTAGTGGGTTGATTGATTAACTTGGCCAGGAGGCTGAAGTCAGGAGTCCAGCCCGGAGAACTGGGTCAGTGCCTGCATAGCTAGGGTGTCTGCTAAGAAAATAGGGAAGGCAAAGCAAAGTTAGATCTTCCACAGGAAAGTAATCTGCTGGGTTTATAAAGTGTTGACTTCGAGATAAAGAGGAAGGGCAACTAAGGGAAAGACCCGAAAGGAATTTCAAGCCTTTGGAAGCTGTTGTTATGGTGGTGGTGATGATAAGCTGGGTATGGGGTTCCTATAAGATCAGAGGAGGGATTCTGAGCCACTTGTGTTGTAAATATCCAGTATCAGAAGGATTTTCCTACAGACAAGTATAGAATTCAAAGGTAGGAGCTTTTTGTGCTTTGGATGAGTTAATATGCAGAAGGAACATAGTTGAAAGTCAATGGGAGGATTAAATTAATAGTGGAGAGAAAAGGGTAAAGAAAACTAGAGCCACAGTGTGGTCTCAGACCTACCTCATGACCTGCAGAGGTGACTCAGTGTCTTCCAAAAGGGAGGTTCTAATACAACAGTGAGGACTGAAGCCACTGTGTAGGAATGAAGAAGAAAGTATACAGGAGAGAGTTTGCTCACTGGAGTAATTAAAAAAGGAAGACAGGAAAAAGCAGATGCCAGGGAAAGAATGAAAGATGAAAGCTGGATGAAGGTGAAGATTTTTCTTCAGTTCCAGAGAAGCCTGGGTGCTTAGGCATGAAAGAGTGTGAGGAGAGAGGGTCCTTGTGGAAACAAGGCCGCTTGGAAGCCCACCACAGCTTCAGCCTGCCTGTGACATTTGCCTGATACAGAACCAGCAGATCTGGGCTTGAATGGGCTTGAGAGAAACCAGGAGATAGACTTCAGAAGGATTCTGGGCTAGTGGTTTAACATTTACTTTGTCTCTAGACTTCAATAGGTAGAAATGTGGAAAGTGCTAATCTCTTAAGGTTAAATTTTACCCCAGGGTCTACTGAATTGGAACTTGCACAGGGTGTTTGTGTCTAATGTCTCTGGAACCCAGTTTTACCTGAAGCGATTACTTCAAGTTTGTTTAGTTCCTAATGTACATAAGCAGCATGAAGATGGGCCCTTCCTGAAGCCCCTCCTCACCCATCACTTTTATGGTTTATACTCTTTAACTGAGGGATTCCTGTCATAATACCAGTAGCCTACAACTCTGTGGCTCTTTTCAGTTTCTAAAGAACTTTCAATACAGTCTCATAGCTGAACCCCAGGCATGAGGCCATCCAGCTCCTAAGTGGTCGAGCCTCATTCAGGTTCGGGTCCTGTGGCTACACTGCTGCCACCTCCATGAGTACAAACCTCCTTCAGAGCTCGAGAGAGCTCCACTCGCTGCTCTCGGTCTTCCAGGTCGTGAAACCCATGATTCTATGAATCCATGGCTGAAAGTGTTTCAGCAAATATTGTGTGAAGAAGGCAAAGGTCAGTAGGGACCAGAATTGAGAGGAAAAGCTTCTTGGAGGAGGGGGCTTGAGGTGCACCTTGAAGTTGAGGTAGGAATTAGCAAGGCAGAAAGCAGGGAGAGAGTTTATGGGCTGAGGGCAGTGTTAGCAGGAATTAGGCTGCCCGAAATAGAGCAGAAGGGGTGAGGTGGCCAGGTGGGTATGGGGCCAGACGACAGAAGGCCCTGGTGGTCAGGCAGAAGACGGGATGGGGGTTCAGAGAAAGGCTTAGAGGAATGCAAGTAAGCTTGTTGATTTCCAAGAAGGGCCTAATAAGGATTAAATGGCAAGTGCTTTATAAGAAACTATGAACCATCACAAGGTGACCCTGTGACTTGACTGAGAAAAAAAAACATACCAAATGAATCCCATTTATTTTCTTCATAAAATTCTAGAAGAATAGATCTGCAGGGGGAAGGGCAGATAATAGGCAAATCCTTACCTTTATATAGCAGGGTGGGGTTTGTTTTGTTTTGTTTTTGTTTGTTTGTTTGTTTGTTTTTGCCAAAAATACATTCTAAATTTTAGAATTTGACAAATGTTTGAAATTCTAGGAGCAAGACGGAGAAATACAAACTGGACAGTGATAGAGTTCAGTGGATTTTAGCTGGTGGGAAGACCACCCTCAAAGAGCATGGGTTAAAAATTGTTCTACATAAAGGGAAGTCTGTAGCATGTCTCAGGATTCTGTCCATGTGAGTGTATTCAATGACATCAAAGGCTTCCTTACCAAGTGTGTGGGTAACACAAACTTTGGAAGAATAAGTTCCTAGATGATAGAACCAACAATTGAAAAGGCTCTCAATGGGACAGAAGCATAGGCCAAGCTAACCATATAACATTGAGTAAGAATGATATTCTTAACATGGATTATTTTTTTAAATCAATTAATGGGAGAAACTGAATTAATTGTAGAGCCTATTAAAAGACTTTGGAACAGGGGGAAAGGAAAGCACAGAGAAGAAACACCTCAAGGTTCCTGATGACTGACTTCAAACATGCAGAGGATTCCCATGTTGAAGACACCGCAGACAGGTAGATTTATCCTGCACCCCTCCACTGGACATGCTTAAGGAGTCTTGAGTAATCAGATTGTGACTCAGACGCAGCTTGTCAGTGGAGGATTAAGCAGAGGTTCAAAGAAGTCAGGGATTCAGTAGAAAGGCCAATGATAGTGGGTCTCTGGCTGTACTCCAGGTTCTACTGTGTATTATCCAGTGGTGTACTGGGGCTGATTTGTACCAGCTTGCAGGAGCCGATTGATAAATGATCAAGGATTTTGCAAGCTAGTAGTTAAACTGTTGTTGGCTTGAAATTGGTCACAGGGGCAGTATTTATACCACAGAAGTCCAAAAGTGTTCTGGATGAGCCCCGCCCCACCCCCACCCAGCATCTGCACCAGTACTGTCCAAGATAAAGAGTGTCTGTTAGGAGCTGTGATCCTCTGGAATGTGAAAGAGCAGATCGGGGAAGGGAGCGTCCACATTTATGTGCTTGCTTTCAGATTCTGTTTCCCTTCATTGTGCACAGCTCTCCTTGTTGGTGCTCAAACCACTTCCTATCTCCTGCCAAGATCTGGGGCCTGTGATTTTCTCTGTCACCGGATCTGCTAGGGAAACTCAGATATCTTCTATTTCTTGGAATAATTCTTTCCTTGTTATGTATCTAGACCGGTGAAGCCCTATGTTAAGAGGTGGTGCCCACTCCATTCTCAGCACTGGTCAAAAGAACTGTGAATCACAAATGAATTCAGCCATTGAAAAAGGAGTTAGACACACCTGGGCTGTTGAGAACACATGATTACAGGCACAAGGTCCAGCTCATGACAGTGACAAAGCCCTGCGGGCCACATGGCAGTAACAGCCCAGGTGATGGGGCTGTGTGTGACCTCAGCTCAGTCTCTGTCCTGATGCCTGATGGGCAGAGAGCAAACAATGATTTTAATTCTGCTGTTTCTCATTTCTTTTTAAAGAGAGGATTTGAATAAAGTCTGAATGATGATGTGTAAGGGGAAAGCCAGTGTCCTGTGTTAGACATGATAGGTACATTCAGCTCTGGTCATGCAAATTCTGTCTGAGTTTGTTCTGAGGTTCTGAGTCAAAAATTGATTGGTTTTACTTTTCTGGCATGTCTACTGTGTCCCATTTGACCCCACACAGGCTTCCGTGTTTTTCCCAACACTGCCTTGTCCACACTCTTCCCTATTGGTTCCCTAGGAGACCCATGAATGGTTAGGAGCCAGATGTGAGCCCCATTAACTGTGGGAGGCCCTTCCAATAAAGTTTGTGTTGCCAGCCAGTGAACTGTTTGTATCTAATAAAAAGTTCTCTTATCAAAACAACCCAAACAAAGGTGATTTTTGAACTGTGGAGCAAGCAACTCTGAATCTCAGTATTCGAATTATAAATAAGGGAATGTTGGTTTTAACATGCAGTAATGTATTGTGAAGCTGTAAATAAGTCTGTTTTAGACTAAACCAAGTGAAGACAAGCTTGTGTGATGATGAACTATGAAGGGAGTTCAGAAGGAATTGAATAAAGGAATAAAGGCAAGACAGGAAGAAAAGGCAGAAGAGAGATATGATACAGCTCTAGCCAACCCAAAGTTCACAGGCTAGAGACACACTCTTTGAAGGAAGGCCTGTGGTATGGGCCAAGGACAGGAAATGAAGAGAAAATAGGATTCCTACTGTAGAAGCTGGAGGAGGACATGAGGTGACATGATGATCATTTTACCCAGAGACCTAACCTGGGGCAGTGGGAGGCCCAGGGAAGAATGAAGCTGCAGCTGCAGCCCGGGCTCCCAGCTAGGTTCACTGACCAGAGCTCTCCTGCCTGGACCCAGGGCCTGGAGAACCCAGCAAAGGACAGACTTGAAAAGATCACCCATGATTTGAACTGAGTACAGAAAGAATTAACTGCTATTCAGTGGTGCCTGTTAAATCTTCGGCTTCAAGGAATGCAAACCTGCGCATGCTTATTGAGTAGAGCTTGGTTTGAATGGCCTGATTGTGATGCACAGCAGGGAAAATGTTAGGAAAAGGGATACTGTCTGCGAAGAAGAAGAGCAGTGAGGGAATGTGGGTACATGGGCACAGAAAAGACACTGAGCTTATGAAGGTAGTGCTCTTCAGTAGAAAGGCCTGCCCAGCCCCCTTGCCCTTGGTGGCAGCACAAAAAGAGGGGGCCTATTGTTTTGGTCAGCCATGCATAGTTGGCCTGAGTGCGATGTGTCTACGGGTCTAATCTTGCCTCCCCCATCAGCGTTCCCGGGGATAATTAGTACTCCTGCCCTAAAGCATCCATTGTGTATAACAAGTCAGCTTCTCTGCTGGACACCTGAGGTGCTGCTCAGGAGGGCGATCGTTAGATGGAAATTTTCTGTGTTCTGTGGTTCCGATGAAGAACCCTCCTTGAGAAAGACTGACAATGCCATACACATAACCTGAGACTGTGCTTCCAGTGTATAATCAGCAAGCATTTTAGTTACCTACTGGGGTTCTACCTGCAGAAGATTGCAGAGGGCAAGTGTTATCATGGCCATCGGCATTCGTAATATACCGTATGTAGCAAGATCTTATCTCACTTTTGAAGCACCTCCCAACTTCACTATACCCATCAGAACTCTGATTGCCTCCCATCTCTACCCAGGATGAAATCCTTTATTAATAAGACTAATCTATGCTTCCAAAGCCTCTCCCCTGTCAGAACTTCTAGTTTGGGGATTATAAAATAGGTAAGTTCCAGAAGTGTTAGCATTAAGTTAGTTTTTCTAAAGAAAGTTTTCTTTTTGCTTTTCCATTTCTCGTAGAACTTACTCCATGAAAATGATGAAAACTCTTGGTTCCTCATCACTTAATAGCCCAGTCATTAGTAGAGCATGCAATTGAATAATTGAGTGAATTAAACTTATAATTAATAGTCTTTCACATAGATTGACACTCAGTTGATCTTTATCCCAATATATAAGGTTATCAGGTAGGAATTGTTCTTACCATCTTACAGTTGAGTAAACCTTAGACGCAAAACATTTAAGTGACTAAACCAGAAACACAAAGTAGGTAAATGGCAAAGTCAGGTATAGAGCCCCCGTCTCTTGAGTCACTGATCCAGAACTCTTAAAAAAAATCTAGAACATGGGTGTCCAATCTTTTGGCTTTCATGGGCCACATTGGAAGAGAAATTATCTTGGGCCACACGTAAAATACACTAACAATAACTGATGGAAAAAAAAATTACACACACAAAAAAATCTCATAATGTTTCAAGAAAGCTTATGGATTTGTGTTGGACCACATTCAAAGCCATTCTGGGCCGCCTGCAACCCTCAGGCCGCAGGTTGGACAAGCTCACTCTAGAAGAATAGTGGCCATTTGCACAGTGGGAAACAAAATATGTCACCCAGCTGTGTTTTGGTGAGCACCTATTATGTAACATTCTGTTCAGTGATGTGGGTTTCCATGAAAAGAAGATGCTATAATTTTTCATCAAGAAGCTTATAGTTTAATTGGAGAGATTAAACTGCTACAACCCAGAAACAATTAAGTTTAATGGAGGGTGAGTGAAGGGATAAAAGAGCATTCTTGAGTCACCAAAGAAGTTTCTGAGAGAATTGAAATTGAATCTTGGGCAGAGATAAGACTGTGTAACCAGAGGCCAACAAGAGTGAGGTTCTAGGAAGTGGGGCCAGGGATCACTTGGTTGAAGGCACTGTCCAAAGATGAGGAAGCTGGAAAATAAGGTCTGAAAGTTCAGCAAAGGTAAGGCCTGGCAGGAAAGTGAAAAAATCAAGTAGAAAAGGTCTGAAGGGACATTCGGTGAACCCAAGCATGATCATGGCCTGCAATGCTAAGGCAGACATCTGACAGAACACCCTGACTGGTGGGATACCCCGTGGAGTGGCAGTGGGCAAGAAGGGCAAAGTGCAGCCAGAGGCTGATGATTAGAGCAGACACCTGGAGTGATGTGGGGAAGGACTTAGAACTGAACTCTGAAGATGTTTGGGATTTGAATAGAAGGGGGAGGAGGCATTTCAGATGGAGAAAGCAACATGCATAAAAGTATGGAGTAAGAAGTGAAGATTCTGGCCTGAGAGAAAAGGAAGTTGTTAACTGAACATAGAGACCCACAATGGGATAAAGAGATGCGAATGGCTACTCTTGGGCCTGGGAAGCAATCTGGATTTGGATGCCATGCGATAAGCTCCTTGGTTCTAGAGACAGGACCAGTGAAAGCAGTTTTAGGGAACCAAGTCTAGCAGCAGTCTGCAGATGGGATCGGAAAGGGGGAAAGATTAGAGGCAGAGAAGCCAGCCAGGAGATGGTCAGCAATCTGGGCAAGGCCATGAGAGTATGTGGCATTGAGAATGAAGAGGAGTGACTATGGAGGGACATTCTGAAAAGAAAGAAATTTGAGAGGTAAGGGAAGACGTGATGGGCAAAGATGACTCTTAAGGATCCTAATGGTTCTGCTGTTTAACAGGTATTTTGGAAAGGAAACAGGGGTTTTCCAGGGGGGAGGCTAGTCAGCTGAGGCATCCAAATAGAGATAGTTCCGCCTTTGAGACTAAGGACCTAGAACTCAAGAAGAGGTTGGGACCAGGGATGCAGCTGGCTGACTGTTGCTGCCTGGCAGTGAATGAGTTCCACAGGAGAGGGAAGGAAGCAAGAGAAGAGGAGCCAGCAAAGGAAGGAGAATGATGGGAGAAATCGGTAGAGAACCAGCAAAACACATGGTAGGCCTACTGGGATTTTGAAAGTGAGATGGACATCAACAAAGGGTTTGTTATCAAAGGGAGAGAAAGCTACGGGTGGGAATTGAAGAGAGGGTCAGGGGATCTCCAAAGCAGGACCAGGGGGCAGGGGATGAGTCTGTGAGAGTAGGGTCTCATCCTCTGGCCTTTGTTACATTATTGCGCTGGCCTCCTGACTGCCTCCCTGCCCCCAGCCTGTGTGGCAGTCCTCAGTTCTCCAGGTACCTGCCAGCAGAGTGCTCTTTCTTCAAAATCATAATCAATGAATAGCTATGTTTCTAAAGTACAAACCTAATCATGGGTTTTAGATTGGATTTGTGAACTACTTTGGAAATGAAGGAAGGTTGTGTGCTTCAGTCTGTCAGTGGAGAGGATGAGGGAGAGCATTCATGAGAGGAGCGCTATTTAAAAAGGAAGGAGAGCCAGGGAAAGGAGAGAACAAGGGAGTGAGCTCGTCAGAACAAAAGTGAAGAAGGCCTTGCACTGTGGGATCAGGTGAGGCCACTGCAGAGGGAGACAGACCTGCTCGGCAAGTCACTCCCTCATCCCCAGCTCCCCTAGGACTCAAGGCACATGCCTCCTGCTCCAGCAGAAAGGCCCCCGTGAACTCGACTAACCTTTGCACTGCACCTTACAGCTTATTTTATGGTAATTCTTTCCTCCATTCCAAAAAGATACATATTTGCTTATTTATCATACATAGGCTCTATTTGCTCTTGATTTGTTTGCCTTCTCAGTACTTCCCTTCACTATCTCCCTGCTTTGCATTTATTGTGACTGTGGTCCCTTGACTAGTATACTTGCAGTTAACTCTGCACTTCTGGGCACTTCAGATCCAGTAACCTGCTCATCAGTGCATCAGCTGCAGGCTTGGGACCCTCATCCCTAGAGACACTTTCTTATCTCAGGGATCTCCTCCACAGTCATAGCAGCCGCGCAAGCAGGTGAAGTCTCTCACGTTGCTTTTCGTTGCCTGTGAATCGGTAATTCCATGTGACCAGAAGGAAAGCATTAATAGAATCCTAGAATCATGTTGGCTAGAAATATAGAAATCACCCTACTCAACCTCCCACTCACAGGGAATCCCTTCTGTTTAACTTTTTAATTTAACATATTTTGATAGCTTTTCTCTTGATTTAAACTGTTCCCAAAATAAATATTGGGTGGGTGATCCAGGGAGTGGTCTGAGAGTTGATATTCGCAGGAATATCAAGATGAGCAAGCTTTTTAAAACCAGAATGTTGTTGGACTTGGAAGAATCTGCATCCTACTTGTCCTCCCTGCTGATCTGTCTCTCTCTAGCTACTTGCTGTCCCCTCCCCATGGGGACAACACTGTGTGCCTTTGTAGGGGAGGCCCCGGGGAGGCCTCAGTCCACGACTGCAAGGCCCCCACTCCTTCCAATGATGTGTTTTTTTAAAGATTTATTTTTATTGGTTTTTGACAGACAGAGACAGATAGAGAGAGACAGAGAGAAGGGGGAGGGCCCAGAGCAGTCTCCATAGTTGACAGCATTAGTTTTCCATATAGTTTCACTCCACAGGTGGGCACGGGGCTTGCTCAGGGCAGGAACTGGGCCGGGGGCTCCCACATAGGCCTCGGCAAGAACTGAACTGGGGGCACACCCCCCACAGCATATGGGTCCACCTGGGCCGGAGCTGGGATTCGATCCGTGGTCTCCAGGGCTGCAAAGCGAGCGCTTAACCCACTGAGCCATCCCAGCTTCCCCATGATGTGTTTTTAATGGTAAACTTGGATGTGCATCTTATGCATTAAGCCTATGTGCACCCACGTGGACCCATCAGAGACCCTGCTATGTTTCTTTGTCATTGAGCATGCCAGGCTGCACATACCTAAAGCCGGCTCTATGTTATTAAAGACATAGTCTTGGGGGCGGGGGGGTGGGGGGGGGCCTGGTTTGCCTTCTCCCCACCTTTGGGAAGGAAAAAATACTGTACAGATGGGAAAGCTAGTGCAACATAAAACTTGGAGCTCTCCATCACCCCGGGTCAGGTGACCCCGGGCTGTGCTGCTTGGAGCAGTGGTGGCTTATTGCCTTTGTTCACTTCTTACCTCTCAGTGGCTGTCTCTCACAGAAAGCAGAGGCCTGCCTATATAGGTCTGTGTTCGATGCTTTCGGTGTGTGGTGGTGGCGTGGGAGGTATGCCTTGTAAAATCTCTAAGCCCACTGACCACCTCACAGCATTTGACAATGCCCAGTATCGTCTTTTCCAGTTACTTGTGTAGAGACAAATGCCTTTGTGTCTGCACTTTCTGAGTGAAGGAATCAAAGAATAGCTTATTGTCTCACCCCCGGGCCCGGCGCAGGAAGGAGAGTCGGTGTTTGCTGTCCTGATATCATTGGCCCCTTACTCATACCACCCTAGCCCATCATGTCCCGTCTATATTCTCTTGAACATTCTGTGTTCTGCCCCTGCACGTTCTCTGATACTATTACCTGACATGCAGGCCCTTTTCCTTCTCTGGACTGCCTAAAGTGTGCCCATACCTAATGGTTGTATTAAATCCTACCTTTCTGAATTCTCCCCTGTTCTTCCCAGCCTGGAGCAAGTCCACTGAAGTCCTCTAGAGATTAAGCACTGTGAAAGTGGAGACTGTCTTTTCTGTCCATTCCCAAATACTCAGTGCCCAGCACAGAGTAGGTGCTCAGTAAACATTGGTTGATTGAAAGACAGTGATTCTCCTATAAACTTGGCTTGCATCTGACATATCATTCCTGTCTGGATTCATCTTTCTGTACATGTACACCTGATGCTAAGCTTCTTGAGAACAGAAACCAGGACTTCCATATCACCCTCTAGCAGAGTCTTAAACACGCAGGAGCTCAATAAATACTGGTGATGGGTTTACTATATAATCACTCAGTAATGTTCCCTGAGTGTGGGGTAGGAGTGGGGATGCAGGAGAGCTTTTTAAGCAAACCAAGGACCTTCTCAGCACTAGACTGTTTAGAAAGAATATTGTTAAGAGTCTGATACTGTTAACATTACATTCCTCTTCTAAAAATTTGCAAAAGAGCTTAGAATTGTCCACAACTCAGTTATGCAGTCGTTGGCTAGTTAATTCCTGAGTAAGCCACTCTGAAAACTGATTATAATCCTGCTTCAAATGGAGAGTTGGGAGAAGGCCAAAAACGGGTATATTATTGTATCTTGTAGGAGGGAAGAATCCAGCAGATATGCACTGAGTTATGGCGCCAGAGCCTTCCTTTCTTCTGTTATTGTAAATTATTATTATAGTAGAAAGCCAAATCAGCAAAGTGGGACTCCAGCATCGCACTTCCTCGCAGCCAAGGTCTTGTAGGATGAGGACCTTCATAAACAAACATTGCGGACACTTAATGTGGCATCTCTTCGATTAAAGTTCATGCTGTTTAATGTAAAGTGAAATAATTGTTTTATATTTCTTATTAGTTCTAAGGTGTCCCTTGCTTCTGGGGTAGCTATTGACCAAACCTTTTTTGTTTCCTAAAAGAAAACGACTTTTATACCCCTCAAAAGTCCCCAGTACCCAGTTAAAAACAGTACTTTTTGCTTAGCTCCTCCACTTGTTCTGCTTCTGGCCTCCCTCCTGGGGAGTCGCAGACTCAGAGGCTGCCTGGCAGGCAGGTAAAGCGGTGAGCTGGGCAGGGCGGGGCACGTGGCACACAGGTGTTCTGTTTAAGGGGCAGCGACTCAGCCCCAGGGAACTGTTGCCAAGAGCTTTAGATTTTCAAGAAAAGCTGGAAATGCAAACTTTTTGGAAATATTACCTGATTTCTAAATGTTAATAAATAATTATTTTTTTAATCCTCTACAGGCCAAACGGGTTTATGTCACTGTGTTGGGTGCTTATCGTGGGATGGCAGTTTGCAACCTTTGTTCCATCCCAGCAGACCTTTATGTCTGTGGGTGCTTGAGAGCCCCCCTCAGACATCGTTTTAATTGTGCCAGCTCCCCTTCAAGGGGGTGTTGACTTGATTCCCTTCCAGAGTGTCCACCCTTGTGGGGAAGGGACCAGATGGAGTAGCTGGTACAGTGCTGGGTACAAGGCAGAGGCTTGTTGAAAGGACGACTTTTCACCTTCATTTGCATGTCCCCCCGCTTTTAGAGATATGCCACACATGGGTATTCATTACCTTTCACTGCATAACAAATGACTTCAAAACTCAGTGGCTTCCAATGTGATGAGCATGTATTACCTCTCATTTTCTGTGGGCCTGGACTTGGGGAGCAACTTGGCTGGACAGTTCTGCCTGAGTTCTCTCGTGAGCTTGCCGTCACTCTCTCGGCCGGGGCTGCCGTCATCTGAGGACCTGCCTGGCTGGCACACAGGCCTCGGTGGCTGGCAGGAGGCCTCAGCGCTCTGTCACGTGGGCCACTCCATGGGACGGCTTGAGTGCCCTCACAATGTGGTCACTGACTTCTCCCAGCGCGAGTGATTTGAGAGTGAGACACAGCTGCACTGTCTTTCATGACCTAATCTCAGAAGTCCTGTCACCGTCTCTGCCGTATCCTAATGGTTACACAGGCTTGCCCTGTTCAGTGCGGGAGGGGACAGCTTGGAGGCTGGCTGTCACAGCTGTGCTCACAATAGACCCTCAGTCAATCCTGTTTAAACAAATGGTCCAACACTCAGAGTAGTTTACAAAAGAAAAACCTAAGGGAGTAGTATTCATGGTATAGCGGTGGTACCTATATTAATTCCATTTATTGTTGTGTTCTTGAGCTCATCTTCAGAAATTAAGTATCCTGCTTTTATAGCCCATCTTTGAACTATCGTCCCTAAATGGGTCTAAAACATTCTTTTTAATCAATTTTAAAATTCTACCTGTATCACCTCTTAGAGTGATAGATTCAGGTATGCTATCTGCTTTTCAAGGGATCTTACCCCTATTGCTTACCTGTCTGCTTCACAGGTGTTCCTTTTTCTCACATTCTTGTAGTTGCCTGAGATGACACTTCTCTACTGAACCTAATGGTTTTTAATGATTTGAAAGAAATCTCCAAGAAGTAGCAGCCCAAACAAAGAATAGTACCCCCTTTTGATATAATGACAGCACTTGTGAAAACAGCCCCCAGTGATTCCCTGGGGCCCCCTGGATTGGTAAGAGAGAGGTGCCAGTTAATCAGAGGCGTGAGGAAGAGCGGTTACCCCAGTTCCTGCCATAGTATCCATTTATGGTACCCACTTTTCAGCCTCCCCACCCCAACTCAGATAGCAGAACTGAGTGAGCACTGCTGGTGTTTCTACACACACACACACACACACACACACGCACACACCCCCTCTGCTGGTGTTTCTACACACACACACACACACACACACCCTCTGCTGGTGTTTCTACACACACACACACACACACACACACCCTCTGCTGGTGTTTCT
>PVKE010017235.1:0-31008 GCA_004027555.1 Craseonycteris thonglongyai
GGGGCCGGGATTCGATCCCCTGTTCCCGGCACTGCAAAGTGAGCACTTAACCCACTGAGCCATCCCAGCTTCCCCTACCAGTGGTTCTTGCATCCCCTTTTTTCTGGGTTTTCTTCTTAACGAAGTCTAACCTCCAATTCATAGTTCTCGAAGTGTGGTCTATAGATCAGCAGCATCACTACCATCCAGAAACTTGTTAGAAATGCAGATTTTGGGTCCAATCCCAGACCTACTGAATACCAGCAACATTGGAAGTGGGCTGAGCAATCTGTGCTTCAGCAAACCCTGCCAATGTGACGCCCACTCTTCTGAGAGCCTCTTCTCCAGCAACAACTTCAGTGAGAGCCCGGGGGGCAAACGCCCTTAGTCTGAGAGGACTTATTTGACCTCTCTGTTAAATGATAGTTTAGCTCATTATAGAATTCTTGGTAAACAGTTTTGTTTTGTTTTGTTTTCAGTACTTTGGAGAGTCTTCCATGTCTTCTGGTCTCTTTAGCAGATGCTGAGAAGTTTGGCATCAATCTAATTCTTGTTTAGTGTGTATAGGTAACTCTGTCTTTTCTGTGGTGATTTTGAATTTTTCTGTGTCTTTGATGTTCTGCAGTTTCACAATCATGTATCATAAGTGTGGATTTTCTCAACACCTATTTAATTTTATTAACCAATGTCACCCTAGTACATTTAATGAGTAAATAAACTGTAAGTGTGGATTTCTTTTTCTTTATTCTGCTTTGGACTCATTGTGATTCTTCAATATGGGAACCAGGTCGTTCTGCCATTCTGGGAAATGCTCAGCAGTTATTTCTTTACCTATTGCATCTTTCCCATTCTTTCGGATTATCTGTGTCAGTAACTCCTATTGGGTTACTCTTTCACTTTCTCATCTATCTTCCTTATCTCTTAGCTTTCATGTTTTCTATCTCTGCTACTTTATGTGCTCAGCTGCTCCTGTTCATTCTTTCAAGTGTTTTATAATCTCTTTATCAGCTCATTTTGTCTATAATTTTAGTGCCTGTGTTTAATTGCTCAAAGTTCTATTTGGTCTTTTTAAATTTGCTTGTTTTTTGTTTTTGTTTGTTTTCTGTCTGGTTCTTTTCTTTTAATTTTTATTTATACTTACAATTCTAATCATTATTAACCCTATGGAGGTCGTGATCCAAAAATTTACAGCATAGGTCAAGTGTATCCGAGAGATACATTCATTACTAGCATGTGCTGTAATGTGAAAAAAACTTTTAAAACACTGCAAATATAATAAAATACATAATTTTTTTATTTTATTTTCAGTTACAATCTAGAAATTATTAAATAAAGAAATAATGAAATATAAAGAATAAAAAATATTCTTCCCAATTAATGGAAAGATGGATATTGCAAAAAAGTACAACCAAAAATTTTCTTTAACATTAATTAATCAGAATCTTCAATAGTTGGCTTTGTAAAACATTTGTAATGGCCGTCTCAAACAATATGGCTATGCTCAAGCCGTAAACACTATTCACAACCCTTACACATGTATTTTGATAAGCCACACGTTTGGACTCATAGCATGTAACATATCTTTTTCTTTTTCTGCTTGTTGAGGGAGCTGTATCTGTGTCATTATGAAAATTTTCTTCAACTTGTGTTTGAAACTGATGGAGTTTCTGGTTAAAGGCTTATGATATCTAGAGATTTCTGAATGCCTTCTTATTTGTTCTGATACTAACTGAATTACAAGATTTCTAATAAATATTGTGCGCCTTATCTTCACATTGCTGTTCAGCATATGAATAGTCTTAAGATTTATTCCTGCGATATTCAGGATTGTGTATAATACAACCATTGGCCATCTTCTGGTGTTCCTGGCCAGAACACTGACTTTGGAGTTTGCCGTATCTTTCAGATACAATTTACTATTGAATATCATACACCCTTATGAAACACGTGTTATAACCAAACTGATGGCTTAAACATTATGGCTTAATATTAGTCAGGTACAAATGGGCAGCAACTCATGGCCTTGAACCTGTGCACCCAATGTATAGTAATATTTTAAAGAAGAGTTCGTATCTCTCAGATCAGTTGTGACCTCCGCAGGGTTAAAATTGCCTCTTTCATAGCCTTTTTCAGATTATTATCTCTGGTCCCAGGAACATAGAATTTACAACTTGTTTTATTTGTAGATTCTCCTGAATGTTAGTGTACTGCCTAGTTCAGATTATAATTTGTGTGCGTGTGCTCATCTACATTTTTTTTTCCCCCCTATGGGGCGTTTTAAGTTCTGGCCTGTATTTACTGTTATTGGAGAAATAACAGTAAATTTGACATTTTTAGCTTGGGTTCATTCACCCCCCCTCCCAATGCATCTCATACTCACTTTGGTATCGGCTTGGAGTATGAATTTATTACAGGTCTGTTTCTGTTTTTCTTTTTCTTCCATTTATGGTCCTGGACAGAAGGTAAGCTTCCTTGCAACTTTCCTGGGCCAGTGGGTACAGTTTTCTTGTCCCCTTTTCCGATGTCAGTTTTAAGCAGGGAGCTCTGTGTTGGCTCCCTAGGTCATAGATCCTGTCTGCCAAGGTCTAGACCCCCATGTGAGGTTTAAAACCCAAACCCACACACTTGTATTCAGGTCCACTTATTTCTTTATTTTTGAGTGTTTCTGCTTATCTGCTACCCAGAGTTTCTCTTTTTCACAAGTTTTAAAAATACCTACAGATTAGGGGAGAGGGGATTCTTCTACGTCAGCCAGCACAACATTACTGTAAGTCGATATACTTTCTGTATAACAAATATCACCACTAAAAGCAGTGATAATGTGCTCTCCATGTTTGCTGCTCTTATGAACACTACCTCATGCTTGTGTAACAACACTGTACTTTTCCAAGAACTTTATAGTCAACTGGTTTGAAATTCCCAGCAACCCCCATAGGAAGAGAGAAGATGTTATTATTCCCACTTGTCAAAAGATCAGAAAGCTAGTTGTGTTGCCAAAACTTCCAGCAAATGTCAGAGTCAGGACTAGAGCCCTGAGTGTGCTGGCCTGTGCTCATTTTGACAGCACAAGTGACGTACAGACCAAGTGTCTATACGTCAGGCGTGAGCCCTTCTCTCCAGAGAGCGCCAGAATCAACTGGTCAGTAATGGCATGGAAGCATTTAGAACCAACTCAATGCAACAAGTCAGGTTTTCATTTAGCTCAAAAAGAAAGCATGTTTAATACGGAGTAAAAGGGTTTAATCAACAGACATGTTAATTTTTAAAACAGGCTTATTTTATAGGTTAAAGCGTATCTAAGAAAATAAGATGCCAGAGTTTGAAGAGAGAATAAATAATTTGGCCAACACAAGAAATACAGTATACAATTAATTCTGTTCAGAGGCCACATTGATGGATGTTTTCATCCTGTTGCATTATTGAAATCTTTCAGGAGGAAAATATAAAAACCTTGTTCCATCATAAGAATTACTTCTTGAGAGAATAGATAAGTACTGGAGGAAGATAATGGTTTTTCCACATTCATGCCTCATTCCACAGAAGAATAAAAACCAGAAATATCTCAGCATCCTATTTCCACCCACATCTAACCAAACAAGAGAACAGATCTCACAGGCTGGGGGCAACATTTTGAAATATATTCCACGGGAAATTTGTCATTTAAGACTATTAAACTTGTATTCACGATGATAAGTATTTTAAGCCTTTTTTCAACATTTTTAGGAGAGAAACAAAAACAAAACATAATTGCTGAGAGGCATAGGTTGTTAGAAATGGAACTACCTTCAAGTTTGTCTAGTCAAATCCAACTTAACAGTGAAAAAATTTCATCACGGAGAGGTTATATTACAGAGCCAACTGACAGTAGTCTGTTCTAGAAGTCAGGTCTTCTAAAGCTGGCATGGGATAATGAAAGGGAGTAACTCATTTAACTTAATTCCCTTTTGTCACAGTGAATCATCGCTAAGAACATCAGTGGAATATTTTCCCTTCTCAGGACTTTGCACTCATTGTTCCTATCATAATTTGTTCCCACCTGTCACTTTTGTTTCTGCATAGATTCCCCTTTCTCAGAGCTGCCTTCCCTGGGCACTTTATAAAATAGCCTCCCAGAAATGCTGTATCATGTTTTCCTCATAGTGTTTATCACTATTTATTCATGTATCTCTTTTTGCCTGTTGCTCACTATAGCTTGCAAGCTCCAGGACAGAACCAGGAAAGAACTCTTTTGGTGGATCATTGTATTTCCCTAGCACCTAAAATGCCTGACATAGAGTAGGTGCTCACGAAACAGCTGTTGAATAAATCAGCAAATGAACCACCAGAGAATAAATAACTAAACTAGATAGAAAATACTAGTTTGTTATAGTATTGGTAGAGCAAAAAACGTGATAATGTCTTTATTAGCTTATGTCAGAACATTGTCTCCTTTTTCTTATTTTGGTGGTTGTCCAAATATTGACATAATTTCTACCTTTTCTAAAATCAGAATCTACACATGATTTCATCAGATGAATCACTGTCCAGAATAAATATGAAATGTGGTCAAATCCAGTGTTTAATGAAAAAGCAAATGAAGATTGGCTTAAAAACTAAGAACAGACCATAGGTCTAATAAATTGTCTTTAGAATATTCCTAGGAGTGATGATTTGTTTTGTGTTGGCTTAGTTATTTGAGGGTGTCTTAAAACAGTATGAAGGAGGGAAACTTTTGCTCATCATTTCTCCTGTTTCTGGTCGGTGCTAATAAGCATGGTGAGGATGTAATGTGTGGAGTCTGGAGGCACTTTTCTAAAGATCAGTATACTTTACTAATTTAGCCCAAAATGTTATCAGCAGCACTATTCTTACCCAAATTCACACTGTTTGCTAAAAAACAATGAGTTGTTCTGAGTATAGGGCTGTCACAGTTGTAGCCATATGGATATAAAACCCAGTCCTTCTTGCTTTTATAAATAAATTGTAAGCCTTTTCAATAGCCTGGAGTTAGGGCTCTGGCACTTGCATATTGTAAGCTACCTTATAACATAGAAAGTAAATTATGAATATTTAAATGACTACATTTAAATGTTACTACTTTGCTTAAAAAGATTCCAGACCTTTTGAATAATAATAGTTAGCTCAGTTATGGAGCTCATCCCATGGTACCATCACTCTACTTCATAGATAAGGCATCCCAAATTTTAAAAAGTTCTTTCCCAAGACAACTGAATAGAAAGGCACAAACCTTCTGACTCAATGGAGACTTTTCCAGAATTCTGTCTGCCTGATATTTATGGTCCTTGACAAGAGTTATCAGTTCACTTGCCTTTCCTGATCCTTATATTTCCTCCTAAAGATTTTTAAAGCATTAGTTCTTTCAGAATGACAATTTAGGTCAATTTGGGTTGTGTGTTAAAGTATCATAGCTAATAATTTTTATCTCAACTACAGCCAAAAAAAACAATTACAACCTGCCTGGCTCATATTCAGAAAAAAGTCACGTGGAAAGTGTATTTTGTTTATGAAGCGTGTCTCTAAATGATTTCTTAAATATCAGTATAGTTGTTTTCAGAAGTGAAAGCCCCATTCAGTGCTGAGTAGACTTAATCATTTCTAGAACTTTCCCATGTGCTATGTAGACATGTAAATTTCAGTGATAAGACGGAGCATGAAAATTTTAAGGTTTATGATTCATGAAATTTTGTAAATGTTGGCTCAGTATACATAAAATTTCAGACATATTGTTTACATTATTTATATTTATAAATTTATCTTCCAGGCTGTCCCTTACTCCAGAGAATTTAAGCAGAAATATGACTACTTTAGGAAGAAATTAAAGAAACCTGTGAGTAATATTTCCAAAAGTGCTGTTTTAGTCCTTTGTAAGTTACCCGAGTTACTTCAGTGGGAACAACTTATTTGTGACTGTGGTGTGTATAGTAAAAATATTACCTTCCTTTTTCCACTGCACTTTGATCCATTCAGATCATCAATCTAGATTTTCTTTTTAAACAAAAATGGTAAGTGAAGATTAACTAGTATTACATATCAAATCACCTGAAGGGTCATTTCTTATGTAATCCAGAAAAAGGTAGTAGAAGTGATTTTTTGGGATACAAAATAATTCAGGAGCTAGTCAAAAATCTAGAGAAACCCATGGACGCAATTGCTTATGATTATATTTAACAAAATGTAGATCTTACTTAGAAAAATGTTCAAGTTCTTCCCTTTCAATCCAGAAATGTAATTTTCATTATAAATATATGACATAAATATAATTTATAGTATTTAATTATTTGGCATATATAAGACCAAATATGATTTTTGTATTAAAAGTCTCACTTGGATTAAAATTCTACCAAACTGAGAAACCCTATAAGGTTTTTATAGGTAGTGTTTTCCTTTATAATATTACCTTTTTTACTGAATCATATCCTCCCAATTTTTCAACATTATGTCTTGTTTTACTTTTGATTTTCCCTCTTTGGAATAGGTTTTACCCATTTTCTCCTTGGTTTGTGCATTCACTGCTGTTTGGTATTTTTGCCCCAGTCACCGTGTCCTAGTTTCTTCCCACTGGGAGAAGGAGAGTGAGCACCTCCACGCAGATCAACCCCTTTGCCTGTGCTCCATCGCCGCCTCTCCCTACCCAAACCCCTCAGATGATGCCTCGTTTTCTGGGCATCTATTGTAGATGAGACTCTGGGGATGCATAGATAATGAGGCACCATGTCCGTCTCAGGAGCTGCCACTTAGGGATTTTGTTCTCTCTTCCAACAACCTGATTTAAGTAGCTCTCGGAAAACGGCTTTGGAAGTGATTCACGTTTGAACACACAAAATCCCACAATGTTTCTTGGTGAATCACCCACACTTCCCTCAGTAGTCAGTGATGATGTTGCACATATTGCCTTATCTCACTCTGTGGCACTGTGGTATCCCCTGCCTGGAACCTGACTCTGCAAATCCATTTTCATAGCAAGGCCACCCCTGGGCCTCGTTCTTCCCAGAAGCCATTATTCCCAACTTCAGTCAAGTGCTTTTCTGTTTTCACATGTATGAACCATGATAATTGGGGTCCCATTCCCCATGGCAACAGAATTAGCTTGTATGCATCATGGAACTTCGCGACCAGCTAGAGTCCCTACCACTGTTGAGAATGCTGCCATCCTGCCTCAGTGGGGATTGTGTATGGACTTTGATTATATGGACTGAAGTCCCTTTCTTTGACCGAAACAGCATATAGAGTTGACCATATTTCAGTTGCTATTGTAGTGGGTGGCTAAGTGCCCCACAATCATTTATAAAAGCAAAAGAGGATGACTGTCTTCAGCTCACCAGTTTCTGGCTCAGGCTAACAGCTGCCTGTGGATGCTGTGTGTGCCTCATGCTGACATAGTGTATGGAGCGTTCTGTCTGAAGACAGATCCATAAAGAAGAGAAGAACCTCAGTTGGAGCGATTCGTCACTTGCTTGTTTATTCAAAGAGTGCCATTATTTCTATTCTTTGTCGTAAGGTGTGTATTTCTGTATGATTGTATGCTTTTTATTTTCTTTGGTGTAGGCTGATATTCCAAATAGGTTTGAAATGAAACTTCACAGAAATAACATTTTTGAAGAGTCCTATCGAAGAATCATGTCTGTGAAAAGACCAGATGTCCTAAAAGCAAGACTGTGGATTGAGTTTGAATCAGAGAAAGGGCTGGATTATGGGGGTGTGGCCAGAGAGTGGTTCTTCCTGCTGTCCAAAGAGATGTTCAACCCCTACTACGGTCTCTTCGAGTACTCTGCAACGTAAGTATCAGAATGTGTCCTCACAGAAACAGTTTTATTATTAATTAATTGAAACATAATAAAAAATAAAACAGCTCACTCATTTCAAATGAATCAACACACTGATTTCATTTCCTACCCACCCACCCCAACCCATTAGAAATCTAGAACAGGGGGAATTGATGGCTCAGCCGGTTAAGTGCTCGCTTTGCAGCCCTGAGGACTGAGGATCAAATCCCAGCCCTGGCCCGTGTGGACCCATATGCTGAACTGGGGAGTGGCCCCCAGTTTGGCCCCTGGCTCCAGGGGGCATGCCTCCCATGCAGGAGGCCCCCATCCCGGTTCCTGCCCTGCACAGCCCCCATCCACCTGTGTGGAACGTAACCATGTTGAAAATTGATGATGTGCAACTATGGAGACTGCTCTGGGCCCTCCCACTTCTCTGTCTCTCTCTTTTCTTGTCAAAAACAATAAAATAAATTTTAAAATGTAAAAAAAAAAAAAAAAAAAGAAATCTAGAACAGGTTCAGACTCTACCTGGTGAAATAATGTATTCTGTGAACACAAAAATGAATTTTTTTCTTATCTTTTGGGTTCATGTCATTGAAATTGAAAATGGGCTGAGTACTTGAGATAAGGAACAAGAGGCAATTCTCATTTGCCATGTTACGTTAATTCAGGAGAATGTGTCAATGTCAGGATTCAGAAAGTCATCATCTTCTTAGGAACAAAAACAGTTTCTGAAGTTATACCAGTTAAAGATAAATTATGATGACTTTGAAAGCCATTTATCAGAACCCAAAGGACCATGCCCTGGTCCTGGGACGGAAGAACCAGATCCCACCTGTGCATTAGGACTTCATCATTTCCAGCCCTGAAAACTATGATTCAGCTGCTTTCTCAGGAATCCAACACTGGCTGCTTACCAGGCCATTTCTCCTCCAAAGGCTTAGGCTGGACCTGAGCCCCCGGTAGAGTAGTAATTGACCTTGATAAAAGGCAACCTGCTCTCTAGGGGACACAGATTCTCCCCCATCTTCCACCTGAGGTAAATATACTGGAGCTCTTCTGGAAGGCAGCCACTGTCTCCGACTCCCCTACTCTACCCAAGAATTGCCTGGCTTCCTTGTGGTGGTTACAGAGTCTCCTGAGCAAGCAGGCTGTGTAGAATTGAGAGAAACCATTTGGGTGGTGGGCAGGGTAGGAAGGCAGGATCCTTCCCTCTCACCTACTTTCCCAAAGACCCCTGGAGGAATCTGTCTATGGAGCCTAATTTGAAAACCACTGGTCTTCATGATTTTGAGGCCAAAGAAAGACAACTAGGTACATGTGAACGTTTGGCAATGTACATTGTTCAGACAGCTGTATGCATCTACCGATAGCCTTGGGGCCTTTCAGGGCACAGTGGTGGTCAAACCAAAGGTTGGGCCCATAGGAAAAATCATCCTTCCCAAACCAAAGCCTCTCGCAGGAACGAAGCCTCCTCCTCCCAGAGACAACATGTACTTGCATTACTGCCAATCCATGTGCAGTCCCTTTGTTGTAATATGTAGGACTTCTCATCTTCCCACGATATTTGGCTGAACCATATGAAGCTGACATTTTTGTACATCAAAATAGTCAAATGCCAACAGTCTCTTATGGTTTAACTTACATAAGGCACATGCACCAGCCCTATCAGACCTGAGTTATTGGTCACAGAAGCGGGCTACGTAATGGGCAAGTCACATTCTCTAGTTTATGTCTTTCCCCCTCAGCTGCAGAACGTTTGCAGGCGCACTGTACAAGGTTAATGACGGGTGGCAAAGGAGAATCCAAATTCTTGTGTTTCTGTAAATATATGATTGGGCTCTTTCTCTCTCTTTCTGCCCAAAGGGACAACTACACACTTCAGATTAATCCCAATTCAGGCCTTTGTAATGAAGATCATTTGTCCTATTTCACTTTTATTGGAAGAGTTGCTGGTCTGGCAGTATTTCATGGGAAGCTTCTAGATGGTAAGTTAGTAAAAGGTCTTGAACAGTGTTCAGTGTTATTGGTGATTCGTTACCTTGTCATAGAACTTTAAGCAGAAGCATCGCTGGTTCTGTGTAATTCAAGACATTATTTTCCCATAATGGAGGTTCTTTTCCTCAATGTCATCTTAATTTGAGCACTGAAGACATGGTGCCAACACACAGTTTAAAATTTTTTTACGAAAAAAAAAATAAGTAAAAGTTAAGCATGAAGCACAGAACATTCTGTAATTGTGCATTTTCTATTTTCCAAAATAACTTTACATTAGTGAGAGCTAGACTTGGTGACAGATGGAAAGAAAAGCTAACTGAAAAGTTAATTAAAATGATCTATAATTCGCCCAATATCCTGCTATTGTTTCATTTGTCCCTGAATTACTGTCTTTTTGAATGAGAAAGGGCTGTAAATAATGTCAAAGCAATGTTATAATTCAGCTAAGACCTTGACCCTGGGTTCACTACTGAAACAGATGGCACAAGATAATCTCATTCTTACTTAGAGCATTTAGGTCGTGGGAGAATCTCAAGGAACCTTGGAAATTAGAAGTCTCCCTGGCTCTATCTATAGGTTTATAATAGAGACTTCTAATGGATTTGGTCATTCAAAAGTACTGCCCTTAAGGGAACACTATAAAAATCAACAGTGAGGAAGGAGAATCTGAACTGTTTTGAAAAATTTGGGGGTAAAATGGTTGAGGATAGAAGAAAAAGAGTAAGATTTGAGTTTAACATTATAGTCTGTAGAAGGTCTTTTATTGTTCTGTGCTGGTCCTTCATTCAAAGTGAAGGCAGGTTAATCTTGTATATCATTTCTGATGCATAGCAGTATCCAAGATTTGAAACTAACCCAGTTTTCATCATATTTTAGGTTTCTTCATTAGACCGTTCTATAAAATGATGTTGGGAAAGCAGATAACGCTGAATGACATGGAATCTGTGGTGAGTAAATACAGATCCCTCCCACTGGGCCCTGGAGCTGCTTGTGCCTTACGGAAAAGTGGCTGTGACCCTACTGCAGTCACAGCAATGACGATGAATATTGTTGTTCATTATGAGCAATAGGCCACGTTTCATTGCTCAAGAAGTTAATTCATCTCCTTTCTAATAAGCCAGTCATTGTTCATGTTAACTGGAAGCGTGGTGCTTGGGGTGGGTACACCCAGATCTGAGTTAACTCGGCTTTGTCAGAACTATGTGACCAAATTCAATTCAAGAGTCATCTGGAGGCTTCATTTGTACGAGCCCTTGTTTTCCTTTGAAAACTGCTAATACTGACTGTGTGGAGATCCATCCCGCTGTTTTCTGACCCCAGAAAATGGCAGGGACACAGGCCAGAGAGCAGTAGATAATAGGAAGGGTATATACAGTCATGCTAGACATGGAGGGCGAGTGATCCCTACACGTGGAAAGGAATGAAACGAGTTAGAAAACAAATGCGACATGTTTTCTGAAAAGTGACTTGGGTTTCCATGTTACATTTCACTGATTTTCTCAGCTGACCATTTTAGAGCTGAAGGGGTTTTCTCTAAAAACAAAAATTGATGCTCTTTCCATTATCTATCTTTTTGCTTCTGATTTACTTTTCATTTAACTGTATCCCAGCCATCTACCCCTAAACTTGGGGGTGTTTGCCCCACCCCAGCACACTCACACACAGGGCCACCGAGAAGCATCGCTGTCCCTTAGGGGGTCTGCTGCTCTACTCTCGCGTTCTGTATACCCTTGGCCTTGCTTTGACATGGACTGTGTCTCTCGCGTAGTTGGGTATAGGAGCCATGTTCTCATTAAAGTCTAAATGAATTACCCCAAGTTGGCAGATGGCACACACGTTCTGTCTTGCCTCCTCAGAGCCTGTCAGGCCCCAGCACTGGAGTCCCTGGCAGGGAAGCCACGCCCTTGTGGCTTGTGTTCTGACACCAGTGTAGCTTCCCGTTTGCTTACACAGACTTGCAGAGAACAGCAGAAGCACAGGAAGGGGATAATGTACAACCGCTGATATTTATTTAGAATGTTCCCTGGCCTTCCTATTGTCCTCTGATGTTTTCACTCTTCAAAGTTAGGAAGTGTATTAATCTCTACATGTTCAATTTTTTAACTTGGTGACCACCATCCAGAGCAGACCACTTCCTCTACACTTCAGAGGACAGGATTCAAGTACAAACCCCTGTTGCTACTAAAACAGTTTTGGGGGGTTGGGGGTGGTCCTATATTTTTGTATATGTGCTACCGAAGCAAGCACATGGTTTGTGTTTTAAATTAAAGGGGTAGAGTAGGTTTAGAGTGGAACAGAAGACATTATATTAGTGACTGATGTAATTCTTGAGCGGTGTGAGTAGAATTATGCTAGCAGAACTTTATTTAAAGTCAAGTTTGTATTTTGAGTGGAACACCTAATTTTTATTTCTGTGTCATTGCTATAGGACAGTGAATATTACAACTCTTTGAAATGGATCCTGGAGAATGATCCTACTGAACTGGACCTCATGTTCTGTATCGATGAAGAAAACTTCGGACAGGTACGTGTGGTGAACACCAGGACCTCCTCTTCGACTTTCAAAGAATTTTTGCTTCTTTACAGGTTTTAACCCAGTTTTTCTAAACAATTAAAAAGAACCACCAGTTCACAAGTCCCTTTCCCAAGGAAGCCGACCCTGACCCCAGACCATAATACTTCAGAGTACCTCCCATGTTTCTCTGTGGCATAGACCGTGGCAACTTTGCATTTGTTTGTATGACTGTGTGTAGCGCCTGCCTCTCCCACCAGCTCAGTCATCGTGTCGGCAGCACTGGGTCTGCCTTTTGCTCACTGACGTACACTCACCACCAGACAGGATGCCTGTAGCAGGGTCGGCACTCAAGATGGAGTTGTTAATCCAAAACCGTGGGCATCCATGAGACACCAGTGCAAGCCTCTCCCCTCTTTCAGCCCTCAACAGCACAGTTGACTATGCACTGCAGTTGATTTCAGCCCAAGAGAGAGCCTGTCTTGTCTTGTGCAAAAGGATACAGTCCTGTCTTCAGTGGGGTGACATTGCCACAGAAATGAAATGCCTGTGCACTTGGCCTCTGTTGGTGCTTTGAACCACGTGCTTTGGGTAGGCTGGCTGGCTCTTTGGTTGGTTGGTTGGTTGGTTCCTTTCCATAAATAGAAATATCAGACCATGAAGTTTGATGATAGCTGTCACTTCATGGAATGAAACTGCAGCTGTTGCCATAGTTTGAAATTTGTCTTCTTAATTGGTTGATGAGAATCTAGATCTGCTGGTTTCTGGGACCTACCATGAATGTTTCAAATGGACAGCACTCAGTATACTCAAACAGCAGTCATATGGCAGACAGAAAGAATGAGCCATACACCCATGCACTTGTGTGTGCACACATACATACACACATACCCTGCCCACAGGAGGCTCCCTTTTAGAGCTAAAAAAAGTAGAAATTCTTACTGCAAATTTATCAGAGCAGCATCTGTGTGGTGGAGGGGCAGGAAATGGGTGCCAACCCTATAGGAAAATGCTTCTGGACCAGGCATGAGTGAGCATAATGCATACATTCTTAGCTGGGGCAATCATGCCCCAGGGGAGCAAAGAAATTGGTTCTTGGAGAACAAAAAACTCTCAACCATTGCAGTGGTTTGTGGGCCGCCATCGGGCCACGGTGTATACACAGATGTACTGTGGACCTGTTTATTACGATTGCATAGGAGGAAATGGAAGTGAGTGTGTGAATCCAGTGTTATAACTGTGAGGGTCACAGCTTGTCTGGTCTTTGTGGAGAGAGTTACGTTCATACTCAGGCCAGTAGACTTAAAGAAAGAGGATTTTCTTTCCCCACAAGTATTTAGCACCCCGAGCATCCCAGGCACTGTGTAAGTGTTCTGGGTATTGGGTCTTTAAAGAGTTCACACACAAGACAGTGCTGATGTTGGTCCAGTGTGTAGTCAGTATAGTGGGGACATGGATGGGGGTGGCAGGAAGCCCCCAGGGAGGAGGTGCTGAAGGATGTGCTCCCAGGGAGCAGCACACTGGGGTTCAGGCACTGGCTCTATCTCCATATGCCTGTGTGTCCTCTGTCACAGCAGTCCACTAGCCTGGACCTCAGCCACCACCTCTCTAGCGTGATCAATGCCTGAACTTGACCCCTGACATCACATGTGGGAATTGAGGGTCCGGACAGGGCCTCTGTTGGGCTTGCTCTCGTGGTTGGACAAACCCTGCTTCTGCCGCCTGGCCAGGCTGACAGCCCCCTGTGCCTCAGTGGCACACACAGCACAGTCAGCAAGCACACTCCATCCTTCCCCTCCTGTAGCAGAGACACCTGAAATGGACAAGTGGGAAGTGAGGACGAAACAGACACAGCAAGGCTGTCGTCTGAATGTATGGGCAGGGATAGAGGCTGGCCAGAGCCACTCACGTACAGAGACAAGCTGGCCCTGGTGCAAGGGTGTGACAGGCTTTGCAAGTCAGACCAACCTGGGCCTGACCCTGGCTCTGTCTACTTCCTGCTGACCTCCCTCACAGCAAGAGAAGAGGCAATGGCATGTGCCTTGTTCAGTGATGTCCCCGTGACCAGCCCAACACCGACCCTGGGCCATAGGAAGCAGCCTGCAGCTCAGCCCCTGGAACCCAGTTTCAGCATGGCATTTGAGCAACAGCTGTTACTACCCACGAAACTGTTGTCTGGGAGGAGCCCAGGCAGGATGGAGATTGAACACCACAGAAAGCTTGCACTGATAGGCCCCGAATGCCGGGCTCTGAGGATCTGCCCCTAGCATGGTGGCTTGCAGGGCAGCCTTCTCTGCCTGTCCTTGAGCCATCTGTCACTGCTTCCTGCAGAAACCCCGAGTCAGATCAGCCATAAAACCAGAGCTCTGCCCGCAGACCCATAGTGGTTCAGCCTCGCTACTTAGTATGACTAGTAAAGTCCTTTTTTAAAAAAAAGTAGTAGTAGTAGTAGTAGTAGTAGTAGTATAGTTTACCTGATTATGAACTATTAATCTTTAAAATAAAAAAGCCAATACAATACAGAAATCACGCATAGTTCCAACCACCTAGAGAAAAATCACAATTAAAATTTTGATTTATATCTTCCAGAATTATTCTCTGTAAACACACACATCTAAGATTATTTTTACAGAAATGGAAGTGTACAGTGCATAGTTTTAACACACTATATATCCTAGACACTTTTCCATGTCAGTAAATATCAGTGGATACCTTCTTTTTTTTTTTAAGCTTTATTTTTTTGTTTAAGAGAAGATGAGAGAGAGAGGAGAAGCCCAGAGCAGTCTCCACAGTTGTACATTAGTTGTGACATGGTTTCATTCCACACAGGTGGATGTGGGGTCGCGCACAGCGGGAACCGAACCAGGGGCCTCCCACATGGGAGGCAAGAACCTTCGCCGCCGAATCACCCCGGCGGTTACCAGTTGCACTCCGCAACTCAGCATATGGGGTTGCACAGGCCGGGGCCGGGGCGGGGATTCGACCCCCGGACCTCGCAGTTGCAAGGCAAGTGCTCAACCTGCTGAGCTATCCCAGCATCCCGAACGGATACCATTTTAATGGCTACAATGAATTCCATTTCATTGACCACACATTTTTGTTTTTACGATTTATTTTATTGTTTTTAGAGAAGGTGAGAGAGAGAGAGAGAGAGAGAAGGAAAGAGAGAGACACAAGAGGGGAGAAGGCCTAGAGCAGTCTCCATAGTTGTACATTATTAGTTGGGACATGGTTTCATTCCACACAGGTGGATGTGGAGCGGCATGGGGTGGGAACCAAACTAGGAGCCTCCTGCAGGGTGGGGCTAGAACCTTCGCTGCAGAGCCTTCCAAACGGTTTCTAGTTGCACTGCAGTTCGGCATATGGTGTCTGCATGGGCTGGGGCTAGGAATCAAACCCTGGACCTCACAATTGTGAGACATGCACTCAACCACTGAGCTCTCCTGGCATCCCCAACCACACGTTTTTTTAACCGGGCCCTATGTGTGGGGATCTAAGGCCATTTCAGTATTGCACTATGTCAACAGTACAATGATTCTAATTCTGAAATACGTATTTGGTGCACTTGGCCAATTTTTCCCTTGGCATAAATTCTAAAATTATTATGAACAGGGATATCCACATTAAAATTTTGATGTCTGTTGCCAAATTATCTCCCATAAAGGTTGAACTAGTTAGACTCCCACCAATGCTGTAGGAAGAACCATTTCTCCACATTCAGCATCATTGACTGCTTGCGTTCCTTGTCATCAGTAGGAGCTGTTTGGGGGGCACGGGATATTTTTCTCCTTCCCCTTGCCACCTCGCGTCATCTGTGGCTGGCCCTCTCCTTCAGTAGGCCTCTGGAAACTACAACAGCCAGGAAAAAATGTCACTTTTTGTAGCTGGTCTGTACGTTAATCCTCGCAGTACCAAGAACCAGGCTTGCGTTTAGTAACTTGTCATCTGATGTGGATCTGCTAGAAAAATTCATTACTGAGGGGAACAGCAAGACAATCTTTGAAAAGGAAGAAATGATGGGAGAAAAACCTTCATGGGCTTATTTTAAAAGCACTACCAACATATAAATAAATACTGTCCACAAACCTCCCAATAACTGCCAATGAGCCAGAAATGTTTTACTCTGAGAAGCATCCTCACCCACACACTAAGCAGAACTGTTTAACATCCTCAGGCGCTGCCACGACATGTACAAAACAGGAGCGGAGAACCCCAGGGGAAAGCTGCATGAGATGGAAAGACAACAGCGGGGAGGGGGAAACATGGGCCGGAAGAGAAGACTTGAAAGAAACTAAAAATACAGTAGCGATTAAAAGCCATATCAGGAAAGTCAAGAGTCGAACTGACATTTTTTTAAAACAAAAGTCCAGTCTTACGGTGGAGAATCCAGATGCTTCCCAAAAGAAGAAAAGAAAACTATGCAAAGGCACTAGATTGATGTGCTTTGAGTGAGAGAGTGGTCTCGGGGTGACTAGGAACAGTGACCCAGTGTGTAATGAGAGGCTTGGCGTACTCAGATAGCCGAGTATGTGTAGGAAGGGGGGAAAAAAAGAGAGAGACTGAGGAATCCCACCAAAATATTAATGTGGTTATCTTTAGTAGGGAAGTAATAAGTGGTATTTTTTCTTTTTTCTAAATTTCTATGAGAATAAACATTTTATTTGAAACCAGTCAGCCTCTCGCTCCCTCCCCTTCTGCTACTTTGCTTTATGTGCACTGATATGATACGAAGCTGGGCTGGCCCCAAAGCACAGGAGAACACCATGCCTTGATTTCAGCTGCTTAGCTCTTTATGGTCAGGCAAATCCATCTCCATCCGCGATTCATAAGCTGCTTTCTTTTTTTTAAGTCCCTGTGTTTTGCCTCTTTGAAAGAAATTCGTCGTATCTTTTTCTATGACTGTAAAGTCTAATTTTCAGAAACAGCACATTAGAGTTTGGATCTCTATAGTCTTGATGGTTGTGCCCTGTCTTTTCTGTTCACATAATTAATTTCTTGATAAATGCATAGCCAATGAAAAAACGTTGCTCCTTTTCATTGTTGCTACGTGTATGAAGAATCATTAAAACTCATAAATCGCCATAAAGTAATTTGCCTTCAATGATAACATCTTTAAATATGTAACATTAGCAGTTTTAAAACCTCAGACATTCTCTTGTACACGAAAGCGTACTTTCTGGAGAATATTTCTGAATAAATTTTGCTGATCTTCCTTTTGTGGTAAGACATTATTTACTCAGTAATACTATGCAGAATAACTTCAGGGTGGTGATCATTGTTTTATCTTTGTAATTACAGACATATCAAGTGGATCTGAAGCCCAATGGGTCAGAAATAATGGTTACAAATGAAAACAAAAGGGAATATATTGAGTACGTATACACGTATTTACTACCTTTTATTAATTTGAATGGCGTATTAGGTTGACCTCTTTGCCTTTTAAAATAGTTCATGCGTATTATGGACCCATTTTCAACAATATGAGTTCCTATCTGGTTCCGGCTAGTAGGAAGTTGAATTATGGGATGGAAAGTACAATGTGTGTCATGACTTCAGTGAATTGCCCCATGAAGGAGCAGTGGAAGGAGACAAGGGTGTACATTACTGAGTCACGTGGCAGATGCTCTTTGGGAGTATACGGATATCTAGTCTACAACTGAGAATCACAGCAATGAAACACAGAACAATGGGGTAAAATTAGGGGAAACCAAAGATAAAATATTTCACCACTCCCCCAGCTTATTTTCCATGAAAATGTAGCGCAGTAGTGAAAACGGATAGGAAAATTCAGCGCATGCAAACATAGTGAATGGTTTCTGATACTTACAAATTTTCTTAACCCAGTCTCAGCCTTAGTTGGTGCAACACAATGTTGAGTCTTTTGGAAGTCCAGCTATTAATTAATCCTACAGCATTTACACCAGGCAGAGGTCTTTCTCTGTTGAGCACATCACATTTCCCTCTTCGGTATTATATTTAGCATGCCTCAGGCATACCATTCTGGGATTTTCCTGTAATTGTCGGGTTGCCCACATTAACCGTGGACCAGGGACTCCTTGTTTGACTCAGCAAGCTGGGCTCTCTCCTCTTTTCTCCATGTAATTGGTCAGAGGACTTAATTCTGAGTATTGGCATCTTTTAGTGTGATTGGCAAAGGAATACCTACTGTCCCTCCTCTTGAAGAAGAAAGGGAGAGTGCTGGAGTCTCTCCTTAGAGACCCTGACCAAGCATGGATGGTTGCATAGCAGACTTCTTCTCCACCCCCAAGTTAGTAAAAAACTAGAAGTAAGATACTGCCGTTCTGACCTGTTCACATTAATTGGCACACTTGGTCTGCACTTGGACAGTCTCAGCAAGCAGACAGCACCTTGGAAGACACACAGCATTGTTTTCATTCAGAACACACAACTTTGAACAGATTATAAAACCTCTTCCCCTCCAGGGTGACTGGGGTCAGAAGTCTGAGGATTCAGACATTGGGATGTGCATTGTGCATCATTTGATGCAGTGAATTCTTTTAGGTTTCAGATGTGAGTGTGGGGTTGGGCAGAGCTTCAGCTTAGCTTCACCGAAAAAAGGATGATTGAAATTTCTCCCTGGCCCCTGACACCTGTATTTCTCTGGTGCGTGCAGAAGGCCATTGGGCTAAGGGTGGCAGTTCTTAGGCCAGGAGAGCCCAGTAGGCTAGGCATTGGTTGTAAGCAGGGCTGGTCCTCAGGGCCACTGCCGTAGTGCCACCTGGTAGGTCCTTGTCACAAGACACCTCAGGTGTATTTGGAGTTGATTGACTGGCAATAAATTCATTGGTACACTAGACATGGTCACAGGGAAAATGTGACTTTGTGGATCTCTGTTGCTTAAAGAGGCCTTACCATTAATCCTTCAGATTTTGGTATTGAAGTGTGACTGTGAATCATTTTTGCTGATAAATAATAAGTCATTGTTTAAAATTCCTATATTGGATACTAAAATGAAATATGACAAAATATGTTGGACTGGGTACTCCCTTTAAAAACATACATGCTTGTACATCTATGGGTATGTATATATATGAGTTATGTATGTGTGCACATGTTATGCGCACATACATATGTATTTATACCGTCTCCTGACCTCTTTCCCCCATTTTCGCCATGTGTTCCCATTTATAAAGCAACTTTGATAAACTGAGGCTTGGTCTGGGGGGGGGGGGGAGAAGTCAACTATTCTTTTGAAATCCTCTGTAAGATTTCAGGTGAGATCTCACATGTGTTCCGGCTGCTCTCGAAAGAATAAACTCTGTGCCCCAGCACCAGACCCTCTGGACCCTTTGCCAGTGGAGGGATTTCTCCCCGCCATCTGATGAGGAGCAGTCACAGTTGTGAAGAGAGAAAGGGGCGTTAGTGATGACAAAGGGGGTTACTTACTGTCCCGCTTTCCCCCACAGCTTAGTCATCCAGTGGAGGTTTGTGAACAGGGTCCAGAAGCAGATGAACGCCTTCCTGGAGGTAAGCGGGGCCCCCTGGGGTTCCCTGCCTGCACCTCTAGTCCCAGGGTGAGAGAGAATGGCTTTTCTCCTGAGGGCGTTGATCACACCCCGAAAAACAGGCATGGAGTGGGGGCAAACAACAGAAAGGTCAGATCCACACAGCTCACACCACTGACCGTCTGCAGGTCAGGAGTGTTCAGCCACACCACTGTTTTTACCCAGAACTTGTTACAAGCCTGAACGAGCAGGCTTCCTCCCGGAGGCCGCCCGCACTGTCCTGCCATTGCAGGTGGTCCCCAAGCGCAGGCTGGACGTGCGTCTCTGCCTTATGCTGGGAGTGACAGGTCCTCGGACGTTTGAGGACTCGGGGCTGAACAGTACAGACAGTTTCCAGTCATGCAGTCCCGCCCCAGTCACAGTGCCCTCCCCTTTCTTTATGGCTGTCTTCAGTCCCTCACACACTTCTCTACTATGCGGTCACATGAGATGCATTTTCTTAAGCTGGGCTTTTATCTTATAGCATGCCACCATGCCAACGTCCACCCTGTGAAAGAGTGAAGCAGGCACTTCTCAGGTCCAAGGGTTTGATGTCAGGGATGCTGTCAGGCCTCTGTTGAGAGGTCCCTAGCAGGAGTGGAGGGGACGGGGGAGGGTTCAGTATTTCAAACAAGGTCTTGATAATGGTATTAGTTACTTAAATCGAACGTAGGAACGAGCCCCACATGCGCATTATAAATTTCCAAGGAACCGATGCCCAGTTCTCGTCAGGCACTGCTCCTAAGCGTACTCCAGCTCAGCCTTACACATGGTGAATGACCCCTGGGGACACTCAAAAATGTTCAGGACATAGAGCACACGTACTTGAGAGCACCAGGTTTCATACCTAGAGAAGAAAAACCCAGGAAGCAGATTCCTGGGCCCCACCCCAGGGGGGAGCGTCTATACTTTCAGAAACTGGCCCCATGCAAGACCAGGGGTGTGGAGAGTGGTTCTAGAGCCTTCCATGCATTAGTGGCCCTGAGCTGGGAGCCAGAGTGGGCTTCGGTACTCCAGACTCTTCTGTACCGACTGCGCTCCCTCCTGCAGTGCCTGACACTTAAGCGTGTTCTCTTGCACATCCGCGGCTTGTGTATCTTAGGACACCCTGACTCATTGCGTGCGTCATAAAGGGCTTTTGAACTCTGCTTGCCAACAGTAGCCTGAATTTTCATAGGCTTTCAAAAAATACTCAAGTATCTGAGCTATCTAGATTCTACTCTTGTCCGAGTTTTTTATATTGTGACTATGCTGTTTTTTATTGAAAGGACAACTACTGACTACAGTCACTGATAGCTAAACCATGAGTAAAGAATAAATTTTTTCTTGGCTAACCAGACAAAGTTTGTTTTTCCTGTAAAATTGGTCTCTTTCATGGAAAAAGGTGTAGAAGGTGAATTTTTTTTTCTTTCTTTCAGGGATTCACAGAACTGCTTCCTATTGATCTGATTAAAATTTTTGATGAAAACGAGCTGGAGGTTTGTATAGTGGACGTTTTGTGTGCAATAGATTTTAAGTTTCCCATTACTTTGCAAATGATATTTTAATATTCTCTGATCCATAATGTCCTGGGAGTAGGCTTAGGTGCCATTTTCAAATATCTAGACGTAACTCCTCCGAAGGGAAGAAGCAGGGTAATGGGCGAGCGGGAGGAAGTCCGTGAGCACTGATGTGGAGTTTTCATTCCCCATATGAGACGTTGTGGCCTGGACTAGCCTTAGACTTGGGCCCCCCTTGTTACCTACGCTGTCTCTGTGATCTGTGGCAGCAGGTAGAATTTGGAACACATACTTGTATTCCCGCCTCTCGTTTTTGTAAGTAGCCAGCTTACCCGCTTCGCACACGACAAAGCGCTGGTGCTGTGGTGAGGCACTCTCTCCAGTGGTCACTAGTGCCCCGTTTACATCTGGTCACTCTCCTTTCTAGTTGCTGATGTGTGGCCTCGGCGATGTGGACGTGAATGACTGGAGACAGCATTCTATTTACAAGAACGGCTACTGCCCAAACCACCCTGTCATTCAGTGGTTCTGGAAGGTAAGGCCGGGCCTCCTGGCCCGCGCTCCCCCGCCTGGGTCCGGCCCGAGGGCGCCGGGCAGCCCTCCCTGTGGCCATGCCTCGGCCCAGCCGCTGGAGGTTGGCGTTGTGTTAATACTTGGGCTGCTGGGGCAGAGAAGAGGCACACTTGGGCTCGCCACTCCTTCGCGCTGGGTTTCTGTAACTCCGTTGGGGTAAGGTTGATGCTCATCACAATACAGTGCTTTCCTGGGCCACCGGATTACAGCGGCTTCTGTTTGAGGAACCCACTGAGTAGATGGTTCTGAAACAGAGGTGATGGGATTCAGCAGTTGGAACTAGTCCTCTGAAGTGTCAACAGGAATCGGAGCCTTGTCTGGGAGAAAACGGGCTTTGGGGCTGACTTTTCCAAGACGTCATTTTTGGTTAAAAAGTCATTTTCCCAGTTTTGTTGATGTTGTTGTTGTTAATCCCAACAAACATTTCGATCTTTTCTATCTTCCAATCAAAGATGGCTGCGAATTAAATTTGATTTACTGTCTTGGGTAAGGTGACCAGGCGTCCCGCTTTTGGCGGGACAGTCCCGATTTGTAACAATTTGTCCCGTATTCCGCAGCGTTTTAAAAAAGTCCCGATTTTTGGAAAGAATGCACGACAAGCTAGGGAACGGCGGGAGATAGACCAAATTTTTAATCAAGAACCCCCTCGCCCCCAGTCAATGGTGTCCCGCTTTACCAATGTTAAAATCTGGTCACCTTAGTCTTGGGGCCAGTGTTTGCATTTTGTGTAGCTTAAGAGAAAAGTAAAGTAGGAATGAGTGGGCCCCAAGGGAGAGATGTGACAGTTAACTGACTTTCAGAGAACAATTGCGGGGGGTTGGGGGGGAAGCTGAGTATTTATTTTATAGAGATAAGAAATCATCTCACTGCTTTTCATTTCTGAATGTCCATTTTTAATACGATTCCAAGTGCCGGCAGGAACTGAGATAAAAAGCAGAATCTCAAATCTTGGTCCAGGTCTCACTCAGTTTTGATTTTGGATTCTTTGTTTGTTTGTTTATTTTTTCTTTTACAATTCACCTAACTTTACAACTAACGCTAACTCAAGGTTCTTAAGATAATTCAGACATGCAAGATACACAGATTACTTTGGAGGCTTACCCTTGCCTCTGTTTTTCTTTCTTTTAATAAAATGTTATCTTTAGAGAATCTGATTAAAATCCCACCTCCTGACCTGGGCTTCCCTGGGGTTGACACTTCTCGAACCCTGTGTATTTATCGTTGGCTTGTGGGTGGAGGGGGCCGTCAAGCCTCACACACAGAAACTTGAGCTCGGGGCCCTCAAAGAGTTTGCTTTTTATATTGTTTATTTGGACCTCCTGGCAGAAGAAGAAAGAGACATGATCTCTCACTCTCTCTCTATAAAAAAGAAAAGAAGGGCTGTTTTCAGAGTCAGCCGTCTAGGTCTTTCATTGCAATATAAATAAGGTTAAGCATGCTTGTCTGCATCATAGCAGCATGTGCCAAATGGCACGTGGGCTATAATGACCTCCTGCCTGTGTTTATAGGCGGTGCTGCTGATGGACGCTGAGAAGCGCATCCGGTTACTGCAGTTTGTCACGGGGACATCCCGAGTTCCTATGAATGGATTTGCCGAACTTTATGGTGAGCAGGACGCTCTCTCTCTCTTTTCTTGTTTGTTTTGTTTTCGGTTTTGGTCTGTCTTGATAGACTAGACTTTGTAGAGTCATCCATAGGGTTATAAACTGAACGCGTAAGGGATTTCTCACCTCCAAGAAGCAGAATTCTTCAGTTTCTTCTATAGAATAAAAACAATCACTCTTTCTGCCCTGCTTAAGAAAGATCACAGGTCATGTTTTTTCCCCCTAAAGTAGTTTTGAATGTAAACTCCCAAGGTTCAGCTGACAGGCCGTAGCCGTCTGTACCGTCATATGTGTTTGTGTCTGTTAAGCTTGGCTGGACACCGCGCTGCAGGTGATGCGGAGTCTGTGTGGTGAGGTTGTGCAAACCTCTTGTTTCCGCCACCGTTCAGTAGTAAATACTATCCTGCAGCCCTAGAGGGTGTCTCGGCTCACACGAGGCACAGCCTGCCTGCCTTTCTCCTTAACACATTGCGTACGGATCACGAGAATCTTTGTTTTTTCCTGAGCCATGCGTTAAGGACGGGTAACGAGAATTCTCGTTTTTACACTTGACCTTTTATTTTTTGCAAGATTTATTTAATTAATGAGGTTTGGTTGATATATAACAAGCAAATATTATCAATGGATAAATTTACGTGAGTAAGTACAAAAAATTTCATTGAAAAGTTTTAAATAATATGGAAGCAATAGCATTTTAAAGAGAAGAGTTCATTTCAACATGGTCTCATTTAAATACCTGCCGGAACAGAGGGGTATGAGGGTTTTAAACCCCGCCGTATGCAACGTGTTAACACACCTGAGCTTTGCTCTCCTTGGGCACTTGAGCACTCTTAGCATTTCTTTTTCTTTTTTCATCTAGGTTCCAATGGTCCTCAGCTGTTTACAATAGAGCAATGGGGGAGTCCTGATAAACTGCCCAGAGCTCACACATGGTGAGTGACAAAAACACACAGCTGTCTGCAAGCCACGTTTTAATACTTAGCTTGTGTGCTGCTAGGTTAGCAGCTACAGAATGCTCCATTCCGGACCCATAAATATCAATAGCTTGGAGCCTGGAATTTGTGAAAACATACATTGTATAGGAATGCCGATGGAGCGGAAAGCAGCCTCTGAATGGACGCGGAGTGTGTGGCACCTACCGGTTGGCGCCCTCCATGCCGTAGGGAATTCCTCCTCCAAACCCCATCCCTCCTCATTACTCCAGAAAGCACAGACCTTTCTGATAGTCATCGCGCATGAATATGATGACAGCTCCCAGACTCTAAACGGATTAACTGTTTATTCCAACCTTAAATCAGCTTTTTAGGACTTAGGATCAAATTTTCCTATAGAAACACTATTTTTAAAAAAGGCTGTCCAAGGCTGTTGGTAACCCCTAAGAGTCTGGAATTTAGGAACGAGGTGACTGAACGGCCTGAGAACGGTAGGGGTCTGACGCAGGACTACAGTCCAGGGAGGTGGTCTCGAGGCTGCAGGGCGAGAGGACAGTTATCCAGGTTCTCTGACGAGTTACAGGAAACTAGCACAGGGTGAGCCTGGCAGTGCTCACAGGGCCCCCCGTGCTGGTTGGTCTTCCCCACAGGCTTCTATTTCTTGCTCTTAGGAAGCTAGTGGAAGTGGTGAGTCTCATGCTCAGCCCACCTTAGCTCACGAGCAGCGAGGGTCTCGGAAGCCCCCTCTGGCCACCCAGTACCTTGCCAGCAATGCAAGTACCATCTGGGAGAGAGTTCTCATGGAAGTGGGCGTTCGTGAAAAACCGGTTGTGAGAGGGTTTTTGCTTCTCTTTGAGTCCCTCGCTGGAGAGACAGTGCCACGCCGTGTACACCATCCTTGTGGCTCTGAGTGGCATGCATATGTGGTCATTGCCAGTCAGCCCCTGGATGGCGAGCTCACTCCAGCTAAGATTGGCGAACCCCCAAAGCAGGCCTTGGGTTTGATTTTCTGCCTTTATTCGAGGGGAGAATTGTTGGGTAGTTTGGACCTTTCATTCCAAACGGTACCAGAGTCCAGTGTAGCTGTTTGGATTATGGTAGCCTTTGCTGGAGAGGCAGCCAGTGCTGAGCCAAGCCCAGGACTGGTGGAGATTGATGGAGAACTCCCAAACTCATCGTCTGATCATGAGAAATAGAAGTCCGCACTGTGGGCCATAAAGATGCTCAGCCAGGATCGTGCTGTTCACGGATTCCCAAATCACAGGGCTTGAACTTGAGTCTACCAGAATGGGAATCTGCTCCCTAACCACGACACTACATCTGCAGTCCACTTTCTTTTTGGACTCCTCAAGAGAACTAAATAATTGAGTGTTCAGCCCATAATCCCTCTGTGACGCTGTGGGCAGATACCTGACTGTTGAACTATCCTTTTACTTTTGGAGTCTGCATGCTGCCACCATAACTAAACTAGGGCACTGCCCACAGAAGACCTGACTTCATTGCTTTTCAACCTTGGCTGCCCCCTGGAATCACCTAGAAAGTTTTAAAAAAAAAAATTTTTTTTTAAATAGTGATGCCAGGGTCCCACCCCCAGAAGTATGGACGTATTAATAGTTGGTCTGGTCTGTGGCCTGGGCCGTGGGATTCTCAGAGCTGTCCTGATGCTTTGGGCGGACAGCAAGGGTGTAAAATGCCTGCTGTCTCGTAGGCAGGTCAAAGGGCTCCCTGCATGCGAAAGGCAACCCAGCGGGCTCTCACCAAAGCCACTTTTCTTCTCTGCATGTTGTAGAAATAAAGCGACCAGAGAGGTTTCCTAATGATGCTGTCCCCAGACTGACAGCCCCCTGCCCGGGAGGAGTGCTCATGATGGGCACTGCTGGCTGGCAGGCTTGGGAATTGCTCTGTTCTCTCTGCTGTGTGGCTCTCTCCCCATCCTGGGCCCAGATCCTACTGTAACATAAGAAACGGGAGCTCTGTGGACCGTCATAGCACCAGCTCCACAACCACATTTAGCCGTAGATCTGTGTCATTTCCTCCGTGTTTTATGGAAATGTAAAAGGCACAGTGCAGCTTGAAAACGCACACCGGACTCACCAGGAATACACAAGCTGCTGCTTTCTGGGTTTTTTCTGAGGGGACCTTTCCATAAACCTCTCAGATGTCATTCTTGAGTGTCTGACATTGAAAGGGCTTGATCTGGTTCTGTCAGGGGCCGCTGCTTCAATTTTTTGTTGTTGTTAAATTTAATGGGGTGACATTGGTTGGTAACAATTAGATAGTTTCCCAATGTACAAGTCCACATCACATCACCCATGCATCGCATTATGTGCCCAGCTCCCAGAATCAGGTCCCCCTCCAACCCCATATATCTGGTGCCCACTCCCTGCTACAGTTTTTGTATAGGACTGAATAGTAAATATTTTAGGCTTTGTGGGATATATATAGTCTTTGTTTCTACTGCTGCTGCTCCCTCCACCCCCAACTTCTGCTCCCCTACCCCTCCATTCCTCCCTCCTTTCCCATCAAAAATGTAAAACCATTTTAAACTCACCAGTGATATCAGAACAGACCATGGGTTAGATTTTGCATTTGGGCTATAGTTTGCTAAGCCTTGTCCAAATGAATGTACCATGTGTACTCGGCAAGAATTCATATTCTACAGTTCTTGAATGTATATACTATAAATATCAGTTGGGTCAGAATGGTTATTAGCGTTGGTCCTTCATGCCTCTACTGATTTTTTGGTGCGAATTACTGTTATTTTATTTTTTTAATATTTTATTTTATTATGTTAGAGAAGGTGAAAGAGTGTGTGTGAAAGTGGGGAGGGCCCAGACCAGTCTCCACAGTTGTACATCGTTAGTTGTGACATGGTTTCATTCCACATGGGTGGATGTGGGGCCACATGGGATGGAAACTGAACTGGAGGCTTTCCACATGGGAGGCAAGAATCTTTGCCGCTGGATTGGGTGGTTACCAGTTATGCCACAGTTCAGCATATGGGTTTTCACGGGCCAGGTCGGAGAATTGAACTCCAGACTTGGTGATTGCAAGGCAAGTGCTCAAACAACTGAGCAATCTGGGCATCCCCCGGGACTGTTATTTATTGATTGCTGAGAGACTAGGTGACAGTTTCCTCCTGTAAGTGTTGAATTATCTCAGCATTTAATTTTGACACATACCAAGTATGTTGAAACTGTTAATAGGAACGAACACATTTAAGATTGTTATGTCTCTTTGATGAATTTACCTTTTTATTGTTATAAATTTTTATTTTTTTTAAAGCTCCGGTGTTACTCTTTTTCTTAAATAGTTTTATCTGATATAAATATAGCCACTCCATCCTTCTTATGCTTACTATTTGCTTCTCATCCATCTTTTTTCATTCTCCGTCTTAGCATTTAAAGTTCGTAGTATCCAGACAACATATATTTTGGGCATGATTTTTTTTTTTATTGTTTTTGACAGAGAGAGAGAGAGAGAGAGAGAGAGAGAGAGATACAGATACAGAGAGAGAACTGAACTGGGGGAACTCCCCAGTTCAGCACATGAGTCCGCATGGGCTGGGGCCGGGATTCGATCCTCGGTCCCTGGCTCTGTAAAGTGAGCACTTAACCCACTGAGCCATCTCGGCTTCCCTTTTAACTGGAGAGTTTTCTCCATTTAATATAAAAGTAGACATGGTTGGATTATATACCATTTTATTTTCAAACAATTTGTCCTCTGTTCTTTCCTCTTTCTTTTGGGTTATTTGAATATTTTTTAGAATTCTGTTTAACTTTCTTTTTCCTTTTTTTTAAATTTTTTAAATTTTTATTGTTTTTGACAGAGAGATACAGAGACAGAGACAGAGAGAAGGGGGAGGGCCCAGAACAGTCTCCATAGTTGCACGTCATTCGTTTTTGCACATAGTTTCATTCCACAGGTGGGAGTGGGGCTGCACAGGGCAGGAACTGGGCCGGGGTCTTCACCCCGGTGAGAACTGAACTGGGGGCACTCCCCAGTTCAGCATATGGGTCCACACGGGCTGTGGCCCGGATTCGATCCTTGGTCCCCGAGGGTGCAAAGTGAGCACTTAACCCACTGAGCCATCTGGCTTCCCCACTTTTTGCCTTTTTAACTATATCTCTGCAGTTGTTTTTTTTTGTTGTTTTTTTTTTGTTATTGCTGTAGGGATTATAGTACACATCTTTAAGAAAAGTTACTACTCACAATTTACTTAAGAGTTAATACTCTAAAATTTCATGCAGGGGATGCTGGGATGGCTCAGTGGGTTGAGTGCTTGTCTTGCAGCCCCAGGGTCCGAGGATCGTATCCCGGCTCTGGTCCATACAGCCCATATGCCAAGCTGGGGTGTGCCCCCAGTTAGGTTCTTGCCAGGGCAAGCTTCCCATGTGGGAGGCCCCCAGTTCAGCTTCCACCCTGGGTGTGCTTCCCATGTACAAGGCCCTCAGTGGGAGTATCCCTCCCTTGCAGGAGATGTCCCCCCCTCCCACCCTGTTCCTGCCCTGGCACAGACCAGAAGCACCCACCTGTGGAGTGAAACTATGGAATAGTATTGACATACAACTATGGAGACTGCTCTGGGCCCTCCCCCTTCTCTCTGTGTCTCTCCTGTCAAAAACAATATAAATACATCTTTAAAATTTCCTGCAAAGAGTAGAAACTTAATTCTTTCCTATTCCCCTACCCCTTGTTCTTTTATGCTATGTGTATACCGGTATACATGATTACCTCAAGACAATATCATTTTTGCTTTAAGTAGTTATAAGCATATTAATAAATTAAGGGTGGTGGATAATCTTTTTTTTTTTTTACATTTACCTAGCTGTTTATCATTTCTGGTGTTATTCATTAACACCTCATTTTTCTCTGGTGTCATTTCCCTTTGGCCTGATGAACTTTCTTTAGCCTATGTTTGGTGGCAACGGGTTTTCTTTTACCTGAAAAATTTCTTTATTTCACTTTCATTGTTGAAGGATATTTTACTCCTGTAGATTTCTGTGTTGACTGTTTCTCTACTCATCAGACTTTAAAAATGTTATTCTCTTGTCTTCTGGCCTTTCTAGTTTCTCATAAGAAGGTGGTGGTACTTTGCTTTTCTGTTTCCTGTTAAGATACCATTTTCTCTGGTTGTTTTTAAAATGTAGTCTTCTAGATTTTTCAGTATTTGATTGTGATGTGTCCTAGGAGGTGTATTTTCTTTATATTTATTCTGCTTGGGTTTCCTTGAATCTCTTAAATCCATAAATTTATGTCTTTCACTAAAATTGGGAAAGTTTACAGTCATTATTCCTTTATAAAATGTTTTTACTATCTTCTCTTTCTTCTCCTTCAGTACTTCAGTATGTTACCTTTTTCATATTGTTTCCCAAGTCTCTGAGACTCTTCTTTTTTTCTGTGTGTCTATTTTAGGCTTTATTTTTTTGTTGTTGTTGTTAGCTCTTTTCAGATTGGAGAGTTTCTACTTAGGTGCCTTCAAGTTCACTGATTATGTCCTGTCATGTCTATTCTGCTGTTTTGTTCATCCAGTGAATTTTTAAAATCTGATACTGCATTTTTCTGTTCTAATATTTCCATTTGTTATTATTATAGTTGTAGAGTCTGGTGATATTCGCTATTGGGTCGTTTTGTCTTACGTTATGAATGTCTTTCCCTTGGAGAATGAGTTACGTTTTCCTGAGTCTTCATATGTGGAATAATTTTGATTCGTATGAATATGCTATTCTGGTTTATCTCTTTTGTTGATGAACATATGTGTTCCTTCTAGTTTTGGGCCACTATGAATAATGCTTTTGTGAACAAATGTGCATAAATCTTTCTGTGGACATGATTTTATTTGTCTTGTTACATACATACCTAGAAGTGGTAAGTCGTATAGTAAATGAATGTTTCAGTATTTTCTAAAGTGGCTGTATCGTTTTTGCATTCCAACTAGAATGTGTGATAGTTAACCTCAGTGTACTTTAAAAAAAATTTTTTTTTTAATATTATATTTTATTGTTAAATTTAATGGGGTAACATTGGTTGGTAACAATTAGATAGTTTCCCGATGTACAAGTCCACATCACATCACCCATGCATCGCATTATGTGCCCAGCTCCCAGAATCAGGTCCCCCTCCACCACCATATATGTGGTGCCCACTCCCCCCGCCCCCCACAACTCTCCCTCCCGCCTCCTCCCTCCTCTCCAGGTAAACACCAAACCATTGAGTGTGTCCATAATGCTGGTGCCCTCTCCCACCTCCCCTCCCTCTCTCCCTCCCCCTTCCTCCCCTTCCCTCAGGCAATCACCAAGTTATTGAGTGTGTCCATAGGTCTCTGTGTCTTTGTAACTTTCAGTTTTATATTCCACCTATAAGTAAGGTCATATTTTTCCATATTCTTTCATTCTGACTTATTTCGCTTAATAAGATGGTCTCTAGGTCCATCCATGTTGCCACAAACGACTGTATTTCATCATTTCTTATCGCTGAGTAGTATTCCATTGTGTAAATGTACCACATCTTCTTTATCCAGTCATCTATCGAAGGGCATTTTGGTTGTTTCCATGTTCTGGCCACTGTGAACAGTGCTGCGATGAACATGCGGGTACAAACATCTTTAAAGATTAAGGTTTTCAGGTTTTTTGGGTAGATGCCC
>PVKE010017236.1:0-31033 GCA_004027555.1 Craseonycteris thonglongyai
GGGGTGGGGGGTGGGTGGGGGTGAATACAAGGGCTGTCTGGAAAAATCCCAGAGATAGATGCCTCTATTTTTCATATTACACAGCCAGATACTTTCTGGATTGCCTCGTATACCCAGTATTCCTGAAAAACTAAGTTTCTTTCATCCTTAATTTTTATTTTGTTACAGGAGGGGTGTTAGCAAGAGTTGGAGGTCTACTTTTTGGATGTACTGTGGCATAGGGAATGGAAAGGTCAGGCTGGGGTTTGATTCAGAGGCCACCCAAAGTCACTTTTAAGATTCTCTGAGTCTTCAATGACACCTGCTTGGGGTACTTAATAGTTTGGTATTATCAGCAAGTCATCAGGAAAACTTAAAACACTGATGACCTGGAGGGAAAAAAATTTACCTTTCGTGACTGAACATGGGGAATTCTCAGAGGCACCACACATTAGAAATTTATATTTTGACCTTTAGAGTCATGCAATGTTCAAGAATCTCTTAAACTTAAAATTTCCCAGGATGGCTTATTTTAGAAAACAAACTGTAACTTTTAAAAGTCCAAGTTATTTCGAAATTGGGCTGTGCTCCAAAATGAAAGCTCTGAATCAAACAGAATAAAATGAGGCTTTTCACAAGTGAGTCACTTCTGTAGGTCAACAGGGGAAAAGTTGGCCTTTGGTAGCGCTAAACCGGAAGTCATTCTAAAGAGTCTATGCATTATATTTGTTAATAAAAGAAGGTTCCTTTTTAGTGACCAAGCAAGAAGTGAGGTGTTTCATCTGACTGTTTTGTTTGATATTTTAAGTCTACTCTTACGTAAGAGGCCCCCCCTCAGGAACACCAGAGCATCTTCCTTCCTCATTATATGTGTTGGAGAAAGGTCTGCAATAGAAAGGGGTCCAGTTCCATCCATATATCTATGTTTATCACCAATAAGAAGAAACCATTATTATATGTAATATAACATTTATATAAATACAAACACATATTATACAAATATGCTATTCTTAAGTATTTATTACATACAGTGTGAAAATGGATCCTAGAAGAAATGACCCTGAGAGATACATGAGGGCTGTCTGAAAAAAAGATCCAGCCATAAATGCCTCCATTTTTCATATTACATGGTAGGATACTTTCCAGACAGCCCTAAAGGACATCTTATTTTACATAATTACTTTATCTTCAAGATCAATACATTTGTTTAACTTTTGCTTTTTCTGCTTTATCACTTATTTGAACAACATCTATTTAGATTTCACAATGTTAATGTATTACTGCTGAATAATATTCTATCAAATGAATTAATTATAATTTATTTAGCCAGTCATAGGGGCTGGCCATCCAGATGCATTGTATTTTTTAAGTGCCACTAGACTAAAAGTATTCACCCTATGTTGAAACAAAGGTAGCAAAAATTTTTGATAGTCTGGAAATTTCTACTAAAGAGTTATGGTGAGCCCAATAGTCAGTCTTTAGACTTTGGGACCATTCTTTTATAAATTTGAAGGTAAGATATCAAGATCAAATATTAAATTTATAAAACACTACACATTTTTAGTTACCTATGTGTAAATTTTGCTAAACTCTAAAAAACACCATTGATTGTTGTTACCTGAAGCTGGAGACACAAGAAGTTTGTATCCAGCAAATTTTCCTCTTGGAGCCTTCCATGATATCTGTATACTATCATGAGATAATACATTATATCGTAACCGTGTGGGTGGAGCCACTGAAAAGGAAAAACAAAAATGTTTAAATATCCGAACATGTAAGCTTCCATTTGTTAAATTAAAAGTCAAAGTAATGTAATCAAAATATGTCTCCAGCCTCAACCTGTGTTCTTTCTACAACCCCATTAATGAATTAATCAGTTGCAGAAATAATGCAAACCCTAAGAACATTTGTTTCTTACTCAAGAGACGATTACTTGGCAAATAGTACTGATCTTATGACAAAGACTATGACTCAGGGTTAGAATTTAATACTCCAGTCTGGTTTAAGAATTGGAGCCAATCTTATAAAATGGTGACATTATGCTATAAGGATACATTTTTCTTCTTGGAACATGTGAGCTTTTATAATCTACAGGGACCCATTTTATGACTTTAGGTTTTCCACTTTAGTAATCCAATATTTGTTATGATAAGTTCATTTAAGGAGGCCATTATGGACATATCATAGTAATAAGATCTTCATTTAAAAACAATCGAGAAAGAGATTGTAGAGGACAAAAATAAAAAGGACCAAATAAGAGATAATCGTGTCTTACAAACTTTGATTTACTATTCAGTAGGGCTGATTTATACCTTTCAGAATGATACAAAGCACAACATGATCAAGAATCATCCATTATCTTGAATCTTCTCTGCTAGTTTACAAAATGGGTAGAGCTATAGAAATTTTTTGTGTAAGTCATTCAAATTTAAAAACATATCTTTGGAACACTACATCAATATTATAGAATTTCAGAATTTTAGTAAAAATATTTTACTATATAATATCTAAATTAGTTTGAAAAAAAAGGAAAAGCTAAAACTTAACAGAAAAGTTAGCTCTTATTACCCACTTTGAGGCCTTGGCTTTCTTTTGCACATTAGAAAACAGAGTGTGGGAAAGGAAACAACCATTCTCCTTAATAGGTGTGTAGTACAGTGTGGAGTTTGAACGTTAGTTCGATTCACGGTTGTGTCACTTAATAGATAAATAACCTTGAGCAAGTGACTGCTTCTTCTGAAGCCTTATTTTTTAAATTGTTTATTTTTTGAAGTTACAGTTGACATTTAATATTATTTATTATTTTCAGGTGTACAGCATAGTGGTTAGGCATTTATATAATTTATGTAGCTATCCCCCTGTTAGTCGAGTATCCACCAGGCACTATACTTAGTTATTGACTATACAACATGATTAACTATATTCCTTATGCTGTACTTTACATTCTGGTAACTATTTTATAGCTGCCAATGCGTATTGCTTCATCCCTTCATGATTTTCACCCAGCCCCCTAAGCCCTCTCCCTCAGGCAGCCATCAGTTTCTCCTCTGTACCTATGAGTCTGTTTCTGTTATTTGTTAGTTTATTTTGTTCTATAGATTCCACATGGAAGAGAGTATGAGGCATTTGTCTTACTCAGTCCAACTTATTTCACTCAGCATAGTACCCTCTAGATCCATCCATGTTGTCACAGCAAAACCTTATTTTTAAAAGGATAATGGATATAATACATTATAACAGGTGGTCAGTAAATATTTATTCCTCCTCCCTCTTCTTTCTTCAATGGGCGATCTCCAAAGATCATTTAATCCTCACAAATATACATTGTTACCCCCAATTTTATTTATAAGGGAATGAAGAAAAAGCCAGGAGACTTTCCCAAGTTCACATATAGGTGAACAAAAATCTTTGACCCCAAACAAAATGCTCTGTTTCTCTAGGAGGATTCACATAAAGAAGTCACCCTGCATTGAGCTAGATGACTGAGCAGTTTACTCCTCTACAGACTGTCCACTTATCTGCAATCAGTAAGCACTGAAAGACACAATTTTGCGCATAGAATTCTCTTTCTAGTGCCCTGTACTACCTCTCAGTAGAGCATGCTAGCCATGCAAAACAAAAGAAAATAGCTTCCCACTCTCAATTTGACATGAATGGAAGAAAGAATTCACATTTCTCTCGGTTATGGGAAAATATGCGATTTATCATACAAACAACTACTTTGAAATAGAAAGGAAGGTGGCTAATCTGCACATTTGGGTGAATGAAGAAACTATGACTCTTTTGTGTAGTCTGGAAATTGGGGAGAAAATCTATTGATGGTTTTTATTACTTATAGAAAATAACTAAAAAATTTTTAATTTAAACAATATATCCAATTTCTGAACCAAATCTTGTTGGTGGGCCGACATCATTGGACCAGCTTATTGCCAAGTTATGCCTGAATGTCCTGGTGAAAGAAAGCAGGCATGTCTGGGAGCCATCAAGTGGAAAAGTACAAAAGGCAGGATGGAGGCTTCCATCTAGATAGTTCCAAGAGGGTCACCCAATTCTGTCAGCACCTCAGGTGTGTTGACATCTCAAGAACAAAGAAGTTAACAATATTCAGGCTTCCTAGGTTAAAGATTATAAATTCTTACAGCATTTTCTACCCAGGCTGATGTTCATTAATGTGGTCTGAGTGTATAGCCTGTAACATTTTTCTAGTGGACAGCTAACCTCCAGGAGAAAGTGATGAGGATAACACTAACCATGCCATGACAGCACAAATCATTCTCAGATGGCATGGAGATGCTTCAGAACCCAGAGTGACACTAGTTTCCATTGAACTACTCAAGGCAGTAAAGTCTGAAGCAAATGCTCCATCAATGTTCAAATACATCAATATGTCAATTCTTTAGACAATTTACCAATGGTTCACATGCTATCATCTCATTACAGCTGCTAGCAAAAAGCAGTCTCACCACTTTCTATCAATGGACCACATCTATTGCCTATCTAAGCATAAACGCTCTCACAATCATTAAAAGAAAATCTTAGGTAGACACATATTTTACGTTTTCTTTAGGCTTTGCCTTTAAGGGAAAAACCCTAAAAAAAAGAAAGAAAGGAAGGAAGGAAGGAAGGAAGGAAGGAAGGCAGGCAGGCAGGCAGGCAGGCAGACAGTCAGGCAGGCTAATTAAAAAAGAAAAAAGCATAGGTCACAGTTTTGGACTCAAAAGTTAGCTCCTTTTTCCCTATATGGAAGGCACTGGGACTTATGCCAAAGCAAGGTCAGTGAGATCGACAGAAACACTGTAAGTGCAGTGAAGAAATAATTGCTCTTATCTCATGGAACAAACATTTGTGCATATTTAATACCAGACCCATGATTTTTCTTTTTGCAAGCACAAAGGAGGTGCTTATACATATACTTTACTTCCAGTAATAATTATAAAAGCTTGCATGAACTTGACTCAAAAGTTAATTAGTGTCAGTTAAAATCCTAAGCTTTTTAACAGGACAGAAGTCAGTGTAAAGCTTGATGTCTGCCACACACCGAGAACCAAGAGTAGCCAACAAACTCATTCTTTGCATGGTGGAGTCTGGTTTAAGATGAGGGACTAGGCCAAATCAACATTTGCAAATAAATGAACTTCATCCCAAAGGGGATTGAGGAGGAATACAAGGAGGTTCCATTCATTGCCTTTCTCTCTAATGTAGGATTAGGCTTGTTACTGAAAGGAGGCGGGTATTTTTGTTTCATCATGTATTTTTTTGAGAGGGAAGATTTTCTTTAAACCCCAAGAATGTCACTGCAATCATTCTCAGAAATCAAATCTCATAAGGCCAAAAAAAAAAAAAAATGTTTATGTTATTTCAGTGAAGTCTCGTTGTTATCAGGTACTTGGAAAATTTTATTTCATAATGTGGCTAATTAGTAAAGAGCTAATTTTCCGCCCTCCCTTCCTTCCTTCTTTCCTTCCTTTTTTTCTTCCTCTTTCTCTTCCTTTCTTTCACTTCAACTCAACTCAGCTAAAATCTTCTTGTTTTGACAAGTGACAACCTCTGTAAAGATTTACTTCTAATGAAATAGTCTCATTAATTTCTTGAGAAACTACTTTCTACACAGGAAATGGAGATCTTCTGTTCTTCATGCCCCTAAATCACGTTCCCTTTTCCAACAGCACCTTGGTTTTCTTCCAAGGAACAACATTCCCTCCCTCTCCACTGCATGGAGCCTCGGCTGGGCTCTCAACCAGCCATCCTCCCCTGGCTAAGGGAGGTCAGGCCAACTCTCCCAAAAATCTATCCAATGACGGAAGGATGGAAAATAGCTCCAGTCATTTCATTCCAATGACATGCTCTTAAAAAAGAAAAAACGGCCAATAGTTCCTAGAAACTATATCCAGGTGTTCCCAGCTTCCTATCCTTTTCAGAGCTTAAATATTTAATTTTTACTTGAATGTTATGAGCTCCTTCATTAGCTACCAGTAACTATATTTTTTGCTTAAATTGGCAGAGATAGTTTCTTTTATTTGGCACCAAAAATCTCTGACTGGTAGAGATGGAGTAGTATGGGCACTGAGAGTATTTTCCCCTTCAAAACAGTGTAGGTTGGCATATCAATGGAACAACTTTTTTTTTTTTTCCCACTAAGTAAAAGACCTGTAAATAGCAGAGAAGGGTTTGGTTTATTTTTCCAAGTGATCTAAAACAAAGACACAAACAAAAAGAACCTCAGCTTTTTATCTTAGTCATTTTTCAATTAAATGCATTGCTCAAATGTTCTATAAATAGGAGAAACTAAGAGCTGTGAGAAATTTACTATGGGATAGACTAAAGGGATCTTTTTATCTTGCTTAGAACCCAATACATTTTAATTTCATGATCCATTAGTTACTGAAACAGCAGTAAAAAAAAAGCCTCAATTTCCAAACTATTTGACTACTACTAACAGCAAAAACATATGTGTAAGTGTATTAACACAGAGGTCTTTATAAAATTAAATCTAGTCCCAATGCAAAGTCTCCAATTTTATATACTTTGAGGTTTTTCAATGACAGTTACTTTACCTTCAGTGGTTTCTTCTTATAACCAACCAAAACAAACATGGTTAGAATCAAGTACAGACTTACTGTGAAATTCTGAGAAAGTATTGGTATCACCATTCTATCATGCTATACGCACTTCTTCCCTACAGCCAACACAACATTACTTTGTGTTACAGTTCATTTAACAACATTTCCTGAAAAGAAGATGCTGGACTAGTGCAGGTATAAACAGGTTTTTAAGCCAAGGTGGGTTCACATTCTCTGGAGAAGGAAACTTCATCAAGAATCAGAGAGACAAAGTGCTAAAGCATATAATGCTCGTTAGCAATTTAAGAGGCAAGAATTCATTTCCCATACGCTTTTTACTACTACTGAGGCTTTTGTTCTCTAGTGCTATGCTAACAAATTATCACCAAATGGCTTAAAAGAACAGAAATGTATTATCTTACAGTTCTGGGGTCAGGAGTCTAAATGTGTTTCCCTGGGCTAAAATCAAGGTGTTGGTAGGGTTGCATTCCTTTTTTGGAGGTTCTCTGGAAGAATCTATTTTCTTGCCTTTTCCAACTTCTAGAGGCTCCCACACCTTCAATTTGAGGCCCTTCCCATCCTCACAGCCAGCAACCTCTAGTTAAGTCTTTCTCATATGACATCACTCAGACATTGGTTTCTCTTCTCCTTCTTCCATCTCTTATTAAAAACTTATTTTATTGTTTTGACAGAGAGAGAGGGAACCCAGAGCAACCTCCACAGTTTACATCATTAGTTTTTGCTGTAGTTACAATCTACATCGGTGGGCACGGGGCTGAACGGGCCACAGGCCTCCTATATAGGAAGCATGCCCCGGGCGGGAGCGGAACTGGGGGCCTCCTTCATGGGAAGCACACCACAGTTCAGCATGGGCCTGGGCCAGGACTTGATCCTTGGACCCCTGGGCTGCAAAGTGAGTGCCCAACCCACCGTGCCATCCCAGCATCCCCCCTCCCTCTTCCATATTTAAGGATCTATGTGATTGGTTGCAAATGGGATCCACCTATAATCCAAGATCATCTCCCTATTTTTAGGTCAGCTGGTTAACAACCTTAATTCCATCTATCATCTTATTTTTCCCCTTGCCACATAATATAACATATTTAAAGGTTCTGGGGATTAGAAATTGAACATCTTTGTGGGCACATTATTCTCCCTATTACAACTGACTTATTTTTTTCATTTTGTGAATACACGTGACTCTGATAATGTCTATAAGAATATAAGGTTTGAGAATAATTAGCATCAGCTAGCAAGTCAACACACCTGCCATTAGCAAAATACTTCACTGAATAGTAAACACATTTAAATATGGCTTTGCAAATAACATCAAAATTGGCCAACTTGGGAAAGCCGGGATGGCTCAGTGGGTTAAGCGCTCACTTTACAGCCCCAGGGACTGAGGATCGAATCTCTGCCCATGCGGACCCATATGCTGAACTGGGGAGTGCCCCCAGTTTGGTTCTCACCGGGGTGAGACCCCGGCCCAGTACCTACCCTGTGCAGCCCCGTGCCCTCCTGTGGAATGAAATTATGTAGAAAAACCAATGATGTGTAACTATAAAGACTGTTCTGGGCCCTCCCCCTTCTCTCTACCTCTGTCTCTGTATCTCTCTCTCTCTCTCTCTCTGTCAAAAACAATAAAAATAAATCTTTAAAAAATAAAAATTGGCCAACTCACTGAACCTAACTACTATATCCATTTTAAAAGTAGAAAAATCAAATAAAACAATTCATTTTCTTTATTCTCTGCTCAAAATCAAACATGTAAATAAAACGGTGTCATGGTAGAAATAAGATTTGGTTTTTTGAACATCTCACATACTTTCCTGGAAACCAAAGCCAATAACATCCAAAGCCTGTTCTTACTGGGACTTCCTCCCACACATGCCCACCACTTTCCTGCTTGAAAGTCTCTCCAGCCTTCAATTCTAGGTCACTACACTAACCTTGAAGCTCCGTATAATAGATTTTTGACACTTCCAATAACATTCCTTTTTCTTCCTTTCACCTCTGAACAATTGACATGTGCCGGATTTCATCCTCATTTCTCTCCATTGGGCCATCCCTTCCTACTTCTAAATCTAAGACCTCAAAGTTTCCTTACAACTAACGCCCAAGTGCAATACAATGCAGATCTAATCTCCTGCCCTGATTTCTCTTTCCTAAGTGTCAAACCACCTACTATCTATCAGATAACTCCTCCTGCATGTCCCATAAGCCCCTCTAGCTCCACATACACTAGTCTAAGACTGAACTTACTATCTTCAGCTTCAAATACTTGCTTCATCCTTTATTCTCTTATTAATCTCTTCATCAAGTATTTACCATGATGAAGATATGTTCTGTATCAGAGCTATAGACACTAAAGAGAAAACCAGTGCCTTTAATTAGCTTAGGTAAACTAACAATTACAACACAAAGATATAGAAGCAATAATAACACAAGGGTTGAAATTAAAGACCCCATCTACCGTATTTTCCGGTGTATAAGACAACCGGGCGTATAAGACGACCCCCTAATTTTACAGTTAAAACATAGGTTTAGGCCTATATTCTCTGTATAAGACTACAGCCTCAGAAGTGGGGGGGGTAGTCTTATACAGCGAATATAGGCCTAAACCTATGTTTTAACTGTAAAATTAGGGGGTCGTCTTACACGCCCGGTCGTCTTATACGCCGGAAAATAAGGTACTCAGTTCTCTTGCAAAAAAAAAACCTGAGTCATCTCTGATCCAGTATCCCCTCCTATTCCCTCATTTTCCAAGGTTTCAGTTACCTGCAGTCAACCATAGTCCAAAAATGTTGAATGGAAAATTCCATAAATATTAAATGGAAAATTCCATAAATATTAAATGGAAAATTCCAGAAATAAATAATTCATAAGTTTTAAATTGTGTGCCCTTCTGAGTAATGTGATAAAACCCCATGCCATCCCAGGGCATAAATCATCCCTTTTTCCAGCATCTCCACACTGTACATGCCACCTGCCCATTAGTCACTTCATAGCCATCTCAAGTATCAGATTGGTGATCAGAGAGAGACTGCATTGGCATAACTTTTATTACAGTATACTTTTATAATTGTTCTATTTCATTAGGTATTGTTGTTAATCCCCTGTTCTGCCTAAGTAAACTTTATTATAGATATGTATGTATAGGAAAAACAGTATATGTGGGGTTCAGTTTCAGGCAACCACTAGCCGTTTTGGAATATGCCCACCATGAATAAAGGGGAGATTGCTATATTCCCCTCTTTTTAGCTCCCCCCACATCTAAGCAGTTACCAAATTCTATCACTTCTACCTCTTAAATGTTTCTTGGTTTCATTCACTTCTCTCTATTCCTTTGACTACTTCAGGTCCTCAACACTTATCTCTTGAGCAACTTAATATAAGCTTCTAAATGGTCTCGCTTTAGTGTTTCCTATCCCTCAAACTCCTATGAGTCACAAAGATACGGTAAGTATGAGCTATATTGCTATCAGAGCATCTCTAAAAAACCAAGCTGTTTAAAAGCCTCCATAATCTGGCTCTAATCTTCCTTTCCATCTTTATCTGTTGCCACACCTCCACAGAACTTGGAATTATCTGCCTGTACTTCTGTCTCACTAGTAGACAGTAAGCTGATGGAAAGCAAAAGATAAAGTTTCATTCAACTTTGTATCTTGAACTTGACAAACAGTATGTGCCCCCATAAAAGTTCATTTAAAATGGAATTTGGCTAAAAAATGTGTAGCTGGTGGACAGCATCCCTGAAGGTACCCCAGAAGAGCTCTATAAGACCACTTCTGCCACGAATGACTAAGATGGCAAGTCAGAAGAGATTCGCCTACATTCTGGATCCCATAGTTTAGTGCAAGATTCTTCAACCGGCAGTCCATGGGCTACATGTAGCCCGGGACAGCTCTGAATTCAGCCCCAAACAAATTTATAACTTTCTTAAAACTATATGAGAATTTTTGGTGACTTTTTTTAGCCCATCATTAGTGTTAATGTATTTTATGTGTGGCCCAAGACAATTCTTCTTCTGAAGTGGCCCAGGGAAGGTAGAAGGTTGGCCAGCCCCAAAAAAGGGTGAATTGTCTAGGATTTCTATTATTCCTTTTCTAATTGCCAGACCTGAAAGCAGTCTTTTATAAATGTAAATAAGATAAGCAGAACTTCTCTATCCCACTGGTCCTTAGTGTTGCATAAAGTCTTGGAAATATGGTCATTCACTTGAGCAAAGACTCAAGTTTGCTTTCTAAACAAGTGTGCCTCACATGAAGGAACCAGAGTATAGTGGTTCTTGCACTTGACTTTTCTACGACCTTAAATTCCAAACATTAGACGTTAATACTCTGACAACTTTATCACGTTTTGACTTTCTTGCTCAGCTGGTGAATAAGTATTTCAGCACCAAAATTTCTATTTCTGCAGGATTAGCGTGTTTATCTATTAATGTCACTTTGAGCAGGGTTATGCATATATATTATGCTCTTACTTTGGAGTTTAACACACTTCTTTCTGTAAAGGGCCAGACAAATATTTTAGGCTTTATGAGCTTTATAGTCTTTATAGTCTTTGTCATGACTACTAAACTTAGCAGCGTGAAAACAACCACAGACGTATGTAAACAAATGAGCCTGACTGTATTCCAATAAAACTTTACTTTTAAAAGCAGGCAGAGGGAAGCTGGGATGGCTCAGTGGGTTAAGCGCTCACTTTGCAGCGCCGGGGACCAGGGATTGAATCCCGGCCCCGGCCCGTGCAGACCCATATGCTGAACTGGGAGGTCCCCTAGTTCAGTTCTCTCTCTTCTCTCTGTCTCTGTATCTCTCTCTCTCTCTCTCTCTCTCTCTCTCTCTCTCTCTCTCTCTTTCTCTCTGTCAAAAATAAAAATAAATAAATAAAAATATATTAAAAAAAAAAAAAGCAGGCAGTGAGCCCAATTTGTCCAACTCTGATGCAGTTTATAAAAGTAAGTGGAATTCAAAAATAAAAGTGCAGATCCCAATAATACAGAGTACATTTAAAAAAATAAATTCAATTAAAACAAAGTGAGAAGTCATTAGAAATGCTTAAAACAGCTTTATCAGCAGCCTCTGTCAGACCCTTAATCACCTTTAGACTACATGCTCAGTTTTTAAAGAAAGGAGCAAAAGTAAGGACCAGGTATGCAGTGGTAGAAATATTTTATAGACACTACTTGAGAGACAAGTTGTGATTGGGATATACAAGCACACATTACAGCTCCTTATTAATAGAACTGATTTTGTAACATGAAAAGTTGACCTTATTGATTACATTTGCACAGCCTGAAAAGAAGCAAGTTAACAATGAGCTGTTCAACCAACTGCAACAAAATTACAATGCTCGGTCACTCTTGAGGTTGTAACCCTCATTAAAGTTGTAGCACATTTCTGCAATGTAAAGAGTAGGTAATAATAAGTAAAAGCTAATATACGTCCCTGCCTAGAAACACTTTAGAATCAGTGAAACACCAAATCATTTTAAAAAACGATTCTCAGACCCAACACGGCTAGAGTCCCAGATCTTATTAATTATCTTAAAGTTTCCCATTACCTTGAGCCTGGACGGTGGTGCAAAAGTAAGCCATGACCAAAAAAGTGGGAAACAGCCAGTGCTGCATCTGGCACTGAAAAGTCTTCATTTTATTTCCTGCTTTTCACATGGGATGCAGCGGTTGTCCTGGAAACAGAGAGCATGGAGATATGTTAAGAAGACTGAAAATAAGGTACATATATGTCTTCATCTATGACAGGCAAACAAAACATCAGGGAATACACATAGTAAGTATTGTGAGGAAATAATTTGTTCCTTAAGGCATCATATGTTTCATTCAAAATATAAACAGATAAAAGAAAGATGATGGAAAAGATGCTGTAAATGGAGACAACAATCTAAAATATTTGGGACAAAAGTTCAGAAGGTACTTTGTTACTCTTTTGTGAGGCAGAAATCTCACAGTGAATTTCCCAAATGGATAAATCCTAAATGTTTACCTTCTGAATGAACATTATAATCAGAAAACCATAATTTTCTTGCCAGCAATGTGCTACTCCAGTATTTTTCACGTAAAGTTAAAAGTCTTACTGTTGCCTGATAAAAAGGGGACCCCCAAAAAACTCAGAATTCATTTATAGAAAATTGTGTCTTTATTCTTACATGTTTAAACTTCAGTTATGTTTGATGCAGTACACCCATCAAGATTCTTTGTGCACTGCTCAGAACAGTTTTTGAACTCCTCAATTTTAATGCCTTTTAGCACGTCTGCCATTTTTTGGTTTCCCATCTTCTACATCAGCAAAACATGTCCCTTTGAGGACTTTTTTCATGCAAGGAAACAAAAACAAAAAGTTGCTCAGAGTGACATTGGGCGAACAGAAAGAGTCGGGCATGGAGGTCTCACCATTTTCGGTCCAAAACTGCTTAACACTGAGTGTGGTGTGGACAAGTACATTGTCATGCCGCACATTGTTTGTGTAAATCACCCATCATGAAATGGACAAACATGTTGAAAGAGTCTCCAAAACAATTCACTGAAGCCGAACTCAGCCTCTCATGAGGCCAGCAGGTCCACAGATGCAGGTGGGTCCCTAAGAAACTCAACGTAGCGGGGGAAGCCTGTACTACAAGGGGCCCGCCCTGCAGAAGAGAATTCCATTTTCTGGGGGTCACCCCTCATATTGCCTACACAGTAAAGATAGTTAGGACCTTTCTTCTAGTGATCAAAGAGATTTTGAAAAATCACTTTGTGGTATATTAGATAGATTATCCAAAAGGGTGTGAGTAATCCTTACATAGATAGATGGCATGAAAACAGGGTATATCAGAAGGGAGCAGGCTGCATGCAGCTCTATCACGACCAACACATCAATAAATCTGCCTGTCACCCAGCACGCTGTCCACAACCCCCAAAGAAAGCTACTGCAGCAGAATCACTTCAAGTAAATAAAAAAAAAATTCTTTCTAAAATTTTATTCCCCAAATATTCTAACTACAAGTTCCACCCAGAACAAGGCAAAAAGGAGAGATAAGGCAACAGGCATTATTCTTTTTGTCTTGCACTTTAAGATCACAGGACTCTTATTAGACATCATGCACTAGTATGTTAACATAGGAGAAACGGGTCCGTTGACAAGCCACAATTCAACAACCTGTCTCTGTTCTCATCAAAGCGCTGCACCTATGTCCAGGTGGTTTAAAGTCATCCTTTGGGGAAACCGGGATGGCTCGGTGGGTTGAGCGCTCACTTTGCAGCACCGGGGACCGGGGATCAAATCCCCGCCCCGGCCCGTGCAGAACCATATGCTGAACTGGGAGCTCCCCCAGTTCAGTTCTCTCTCTGTCTCTGTATCTCTCTCTCTGTCAAAAATAAAAATAAATAAATAAATAAAAATATAAAGTCATCCTTAACGTGCCACAGTGGAAGTTCATCTGCACTTCACATAATTTAAATAAATAGGCACTCCCGGAGTCTTGGCACCTTTTTTTTTTTTCAAAACTGAATATGATTCATTATAACCATAGCTTATCTTTAAATTCTTCCACGTTTTGTTGTTTATTCTAAATTAGGATGAGTAATACCATATTGGGAGAAGTGGAATTTTAGTTTTCCCAAGGTTTTCTGCCAAATCTCCAAATTTTTGGCAGAGACATAGGGGCAAGAAAAATCTCAATTTCTATAAAAGTGCCATGACATAGTTTAACATTTATCAACATATCAAAGCCTAATTTGTTGACACTTTGCTCAAAAGCCTACACAAAACAACTGTGCCTTAATTTTTTGTTTATTTGTTTCTTTTTTGTTTAAAACATTGTGATAGAAATGGTTACTTCGCTCTGAGTTGAGGAGGTATAAACCAATTTGATTAAAGTTGATAATGTTTAGCACAAATTTTCTCAAAACACGGTCATGATTTTGTGATTAGTAACTTATATATCCACTAGGGTGAATTTGCCCTCCTTCTACTTCAGATGCTTTCTTTTATTTTATCTCATTTGTACAGTAAAGTTTAACAAGAAGGAAAGGGCCCGAGGGCAGCTCATTTTATCAAAATTCCTTAATATAAGTATTCTAAACTTTTTGTAAACCATTTATACACATACTTGCATGCACGTACACATACACACACATACAGGCTTACATACATACAGACATCCAAGAATAGAACCTTGGATAATGTTCTATTCAATCAGTGCTGATTTACCAAAAAAAAAAAACAACTAACAATCAAAATTGTGGCTAGCCATCTGGCATACCAGCCCCTAGAGAGATTATTTATAGTTTTACAATTTTCATTCCAACAATTACTTATTGAGAATCCTACTATATAACCAAAGCTCTCCACTTGATAGTAAGGAAGACACAAAAGTTCATACTTTATGATCCCTGCCCTCAGTCAGCTCACTTATAATTCTACTGAAAAGGAAGAATACAAACAAATATATTATAAAACTAAATGAATTAAGTATGAAATGGAGGGAAGCCGGGATGGTGCGGTGGGTTAAGGGCTCGCTTTGCAGCCCCAGGGATGGAGGATCAAATCCTGGCCCCGGCCTGTGTGGACCCATATGCTGAACTGGGGAGTGCCCCCAGTTTGATTCTCACTGGGGTGAGACCCTGGGCCAGTTCCTGTCTGGTGCAGCCCCACGCCCACTCGTGGAATGAAACCATGTGGAAAAACCAATGATATGCAAACTATGGAGACTGTTCTGGGCCCTCCCCTTCTCTCTGTCTCTGTCTCTGTATTTCTCTCTCTGTCAAAAGCAATAAAAATAAATAAATCTTTTTTTTTTTTTAAGTATGAAATGGAAAAAAGAGACTGACCACAAAATGGTGGTACAAATAGAAAACTAGGTTAGAAAGATAGTCCTGCTAATTTTGCTAGAGGTCCTTGACTAACTGGTTTAAACCCCCTACGACTTGGTTTCTTTATCAATAAAATGTGCAAATTAACATCTACCTTATAGAATGAATATGATCATGATCATGTAATAAAGTACTTAAAACATACGCAACTCTCAAGAAGCTCTGTCTAGTAGAGTTCAGCAACAGGTTGAAAGAATGCAAAGGGCAATGATAATATTCAATGAATTTGTTGTGTGGGTAGATACTGAATGAGGAAGGAGAATCAAGAAGTCTTTATCATCCCCCACATTTTAAGGTTGGGGACTAATTTGGCATAAAGGTTTAGGCAAAAACTGAAGGTTCAGATAACGACAGAGGCACACTATTTGCATAGGTGAACACCTTTAACTTTTAAAAATATATTCCTATTCATGTTTATCATTTTTCAGATGACAGCTCTATGTAGGTTTAAGATAATCAGCCATATGGATATGTGGAAGATTTGACTTCAAGCAATTCATAGACTTAGAAGAATATGCGGCAGTTTTAGCTAAGTTCGTGCAAAGAAGATTGGAAAGAAATATTTTAATTAAGTCAAGGAAAAATAAGAATCAAAGGCACATAATGGAGCCTTCAAATATTTGAAGAGCTTTCATGTGGAAGATAAAACAAGATTATTTTGTGCAGCTTTGGCAAGTAGAGTTTGAATCAATGGACTGATCCACAGAGATATGGATGTGAATATAAAAATTCTTTAACACTTAGAACATCCTCTCTTTTACTGGAAGTTCTGAGGCAGAAACTGGCTAACTTTGTCCCATACAAGAGATGTTATAGAAGGAACTAAATTTGTGGGCATTGGAACTGGACAAAATGACCTCTAAGCTGCCTTTCCCAACTTTACATGGTTAAAACTTTAATATCAGGGATGCCAGGATAGCTCAGCAGGTTGTGCGCTTGCCTTGCAACTGCAAGGTCTGGGGATCAAACCCTGACCTTGGCCCATGCAAACCCTATATGCTGAACTGCAGCACAACTGGTAACTGCTGGGCTTCAAAGGTTCTCGCCTCCCATGTAGGAGGCCTCGAGTTCAGTAATATTTTATCAAAACCAAATATCATTACCAAAATAAAACTTACAGAACAACATCCCTCATGAAAATAGAAACAAAAATCCTTTACAAAATATTATCAAATAACATTCAGCAATATAAGAATAACAATAAACATTACCAGGTGAGGTTTATTCTAGGAATGTAAGATCGGTCTAATATTCTAAAATTAGTATCAGTAAGCATGTTAACAGACTAAAATATAGATAAATGGGTAGGTAGATAAGTAGATAAATCGACAGACATACCTACCTACCTACCTACTTACCTACCTACATACATACATCATCTCAATAGAAACAGAGAAAGCATTTGAGAAAATTCACTACCCATTCATGATTTTTAAAAATTCAGCAAACAAATAGAAGGGAACTTTCTCTATCTGATAAAAGGCATCTGTGAAAATCCCACAATTAATACCATATTTAATGATGAAATATTGAATGCTTGTCCCCTAATATCAAGTATAGGACAAAGATATCAACATTGTAACATGTTAGCATTTCATTCGACATTGTACTAGAGGCTCTAGCCAGTGCAATAATGTAAAAAATAAAATAAAATAAAATAAATAAATAAATGGCAGAAAGAATGGGAAGGAAGAAGTAAAATTGTCTTTATTTATAATCAACATGATTGTTTACATAGAAATCCTAAAAAACCTACCAAAGTAACAAAACCTACTTGAACTAAAAAGGAAATTTAAGAAGTCTGCACTACTTGTATCATTAAGCAAAAATGAATCATATTCTTCTAGCAGCAAACAAATGGAAAAGAAAATATTTCTTAAATCCATTTACAACAATATCAAAACACAAAATACTTAGAAATTAGTAAGACATTCAAATCCTCTGCATTCTTTGGAAATACTTAGAAATTAGCAGGAAATGGAAGTCCTCTACACTCGTTGCTTATAAAAAAAATACAAAATTGTATTCCTGACAGAAATTAAAGACGACCTAAACAAATAGAACAATCTACTATGTTCATGGGCTGAAAACCTCAACATTGTTAGGATATCCTCAAATTCATGTGTGGATTCAAAGCACTCAGTCAATATCTCAATAAATCGTTGTTTATAGAAATTAACAAACTGATTCTAAAAATTGCATAGAAATGCAAAGGACTTAAAAAAGCCAGAACAATCTTTAAAAACAAGAACAAAGTCAGGTGACTCACAATTCCTAAAAGCAAAACTTAATATGCAGCAACTTTAATGATAATATAAAGAAATATTATTCTTCTGATGTGTTACTGGGCTCTATTTGCTAACATGCTATTCATATTAATAAGTGTCCTGTATTCATAAGTAAAATTAGTCTGTAGTTTTCTTATTTTGTGTTGTGTCAATTTTTTATATTATAATAGTATTACTTTTCTGATTTTATAAAATTAATTTTGAAGGGGATGCTGGAATAGATCAATTGAAGGGGATGCTGGAATAGTGCTTGCCTTGCAACCCCAAGATCCTCAGAACAAATCTCAGCCCCAGCCTGTGGAAACCTCATATGCTGAACCTTGGCACAACTGGTAGCCGCCAGGATGGCTCAGTGGTGAAGGTTCTCGCCTCCCATGTGGGAGGCCCCCAGTTTGGTTCCTGCCCCACATTCACCTGTGTGGAATGAAACTATGTCACAACTAATGATGTACAACTACAGAGACTGCTATGGGCCCTCTCCCCTTCTCTCTCTCTCTCTCTCTCTCTCCCTCTCTCTCTCTCTCTCACCTTCTCTCAAACAATAAGATCTTGAAAAAATAATAACTTTGGGGAAGCCGGGATGGCTCAGTGGGTTAAGCGCTCACTTTGCAGCGCTGGGGACTGAGGATCGAATCCCGGCCCCGGCCCGTGCGGAACCATATGTTGAACTGGGAGCTCCCCCAGTTCAGTTCTCTCTCTGTCTCTGTATCTCTCTCTCTCTCTCTCTCTGTCTGTCAAAATAAATAAATAAATAAAAATATATTATTTAAAAAAATAATAATAATAATAATAACTTTGAAACTTCCTTTTTTTTCTTTTTTTCCATTTCTGTTACTAAGGAACAGTTACAATATCATTGCTTTAATGATTTTGTTGGCATTCAATTGTAAAACAGTGTAGGTTTGGCATTTTGAGGAGGCTACTTTCTAAGAAATATTTTCAAATTTTTTGTTTTATTTGTAATTTCTGTATAGTCAAGGGCAATTTGTATAATCAATTTTAGCAATTTGCATTAAAATCATCCATTTCATCTGAGTTTTCTAATTTATTTTCATACAATTGTTTTAATTATATTCGATTATTTAAATTTCCTCTAGTTTTGCAGTTATTTTCCATTCTCATTTCTTACCTTGTTTTATATTCCTCTCCTTTTGCTTTTTAAAATACAAAAAAAAACTAAATCAAAAGTCACAACACCAAAAAAAAAGGTGGGGGATGGGAGAAATAGTAAAAAAGTAATTAAAAAGGGGGAAGGAGAGAAAACAATTATAAAGATGAGGACAAGGAGGCAGAGGAAACAAAGGAAAAAAAGGAAAGGGAAGAGAAAAGAAAACAGTATAAAAAGAAATAATCTAAGACCAATTTTCAGGCCACATATGGGACAATGTTGCCCAGATCGGTACTACTCAAAACATCCAGTTTGTGAACTATTTGTTACTGGTCCATATATGAGATAAGGAGCTTATGCATAAATGTGAACGGTGCATTGCTTTGCTTCCTTCACCAAGAAAGCTTTTATAATAAATAAATAAATAAATAAATAAATAAATAAATAAATAAATAAATAAATAAATAAATAAATAGCTCAACAACTATCAATATACTTGGTAATCTATTTGATTTGTACCCTGGTGCAATTTTATCTTGTTGGGGATAGTAAGTTTGTGAATGGCACCAACCAGCAGACCACAAGGTGAGTGGCACCAGCCTAGATTTGTCACCAGCCAGACCTCCAATGGATTGTATCAGTTCCTTATCCCATTGCAACTGTCCAGCTACCATCATGGCCTCAGTTACTATGTTTACCTTCTGAGTCTTGGGTACTATGACACATCTATAAATGGACAGTGGAACCCATAATCCAAAAGGTTCAAGGTGCATAACAGGTAATCAATAAATATTGATGCATTTAATGATCAAAATGGAATGATCAGAGATGACGTGTTCAGTGCGCAGTTGTCACACTGCACGCTTTGCACTTGGCCTAGGGAGAGTGATGCGTGAAATGAGCTGACATTATGCTCGCCAAGTTGTAGCAAAAGCTGGGTTATCCAGAGGAAGGGGTGCTGCTTTCTCCTCCCAATGGCACAGGCCCGCAGAAGGACCACCTTTCTCTAATTCACAGAAAGACCCTACGTAAGTGCAGAGCAGCCCTGTGAATTACTCAGATGCAAGGGGTACCGGTATATTGCTAATCAGCCTCAGGAACACAGTTGCTTAGTATTCCACTAGGTGCTAGGAATTCTACACAATAGAAGGCTGAGCCATCCCAAAAGTGTGGCAAATTGGAGTGAAGACTCCCTGACTCAGGAATGTCCCATCACCTGGAGATCTTTCTCTCTCTCTCTCTCTCTCTCTCTCTCTCTCTCTCTCTCTCTCTCTCTCTCTCTCTCTCTCTCTCTCTCTCTCTCTCTCTCTCTCTCTCTCTCTCTCTCTCTCTCTCTCTCTCTCTCTCTCTCTCTGTCTTTCTCTCTCTCCTTAAAGACTGATGTTAAGTCTTCAGTCAAAGACCTGGGGAGTTGTTTCTGACTAAACTGTAGCTCAGCAGTGCCTACAGCTGCATTTCTCAGCACAGACATCCCGTCCTTCACGAGGGCGTCTCTGATCCTCCGAGTCTGGGGCAGATGTTCTTCCCACGGTTCCCTCAGGAGTAATCTTTATCGTACATTCTGGGGCACTTACCACTGTATTGCAACTGGCTATTTGCATTTATACCCACTAATGTGTGCTATTCTCCCCTGTATGTTGAGTGCTTAGCACAGTTTCAGGACATGGCAGGAGGCAGGAGTGGGAAATAGAGGAAGAACGAAAGCAAAAAAAAACCACGTCAGTGTGCTTCTCTCTACAAAATCAGAAGGAACCCCCTCCAGGAACAGACCTCTATCCAACAAGGGGTCCCCTGAGTACCCCTAGTTATAGACATATCCTAAGACACTGGGATGGACTCAGCAAAGCCCAGCCTCCCTCTGGATCAATTAAGCAACCTGGGTACCTTCTGGGAGGAAAGATACCAAGCACTGCTCCCTAAAATTCTAAGTTAGGGATGCCTGCCAGGCTAGCTCCAACAAGGTCCCACTGGCAGAAAAGTTTGTCAAAAATGGCAGTGCCAGGTGGCTCAGTAGGTTAATGCTTGCTTTGCAGCCGCAGGGTCTGAGGATAAAATCCCAGTTCCAAGGATCAAATCTCAGGTCCAAGGATCGAATCCCAAGTCCAAGGATCGAATCCCAGGTTGGAGGATCGAATCCCAGGTTGGAGAATTGAATCCCAGCCCTGGCCCATGAGGACCCTTATGCTGAACTGGAGTGTGACCCCACTTTGGTTATTGCTGGGGAGTTTCCCATGTAGGAGGCCTTCACCCCAACCCACCCCCACCCCCGGTTCAGCCCCCAGCTCATGGGGACATGGCTCCCATGCGGGAGGCCACCAGCCCGGTTCTGCCCTGAGCAGCCCTCCATACACTGTGTAGAACAAAACCATGTCAAAAGCTGATGACATACAGCTATCGAGATTGCTCTGGGCCCTCCTCTCTGCCTCTCTCTCTCTGTCAAAAACAATAAAAAATATAAATAAATTAAAAATCTTAAAAAGAAAAACACTGATAAAGAATTGCCTTGAAGAAATGGGGAATCCAGGCTCTATGCTCTGACTTAGACACTCAGCTCTCAGAACTTCCCATAGCTTTCCTAATCAGAGTCCCCTCAGAAAATGGCGCAGAGAAACAGAGATGGGGACAGTGAGAAGAAAGAAAGTGGAAAGGAGAAGGAAAAAGAAGCAGGAGAGAGGCTTTTTGTCTTCTGGGCTCTGAACTAGGTCTCCATAGATCAGGGGTGTCCAACTCTTTGGCTTCCCTGGGTCACACTGGAAGAAGTAGAATTGTCTTGGGCCACACATAAAATACATTAACACTAATGATAACTAATGAGCTAAAAAGAAGGGGGGAAAAGGTCGCAAAAAGTCTCATATGTTTTAAGAAAGTTTACAAATTTGTGTTGGGCCGCATTCAAAGCCAGTCTGGGCCACATGGGGGCCACAGGTTGGACAACCTTGCCTTAGATCTTAACACAAGCCTATAGGACAGCTACTGCTCTCCCTGTTTTCTGGATGAGAAACCGGAAGTTCCAGGAGGTTAAGGAATGTAGACGGGGCACAAAAAGTGCAGGTTTAGATTTCACCCATATCTGTCCACCTTCCACCCCAAATTCAGCTACTAGATTGTATGGCCTCAGTGGATGTCATTTCTAGTCACACCCTCTGCTGCACACCCTCAAAGAAGTTGATGGAGACCATGTAGGATAGGATCTGAGTTCAAATCTCGCATAAACTTTTCTTAATCATGTCCTTGCCACTTGCTGATTTTGTGACCCCAGGTAAGGTAGTTTATATCCCTGAAGCTCAGTGATCTTATCTCTACATTGGGAGACGTCAATGTGTTTCTGAAAGAGAAAAGGGAGGGTTCTCAGTAGGTATTCAGAAAAAAAAAAAGGCCAGCACTTCTACACACACACACACACACACACACACGTCACCCCCACCAGAACAGGATGAGACTTGGTCTTCACTCAAGGCTTACTTTGTATAGAAAAGTGTCTGGATCCCGGACACATGTTATTTGGGAATAGAAGGAGCAAGAAAAGATTGTTTTCCTGACATTCAGCACTAACTAAGGGAGGAAGTTTGTGTTCTTGTATTTCTTTAACCCTCTGCCCCCTGACTGCACTGGACTCTCTGTTCCTCAGGGGACATTCTAATATATTTACCAATGACCTTGTTCTATACAAACTGTCATAATCCCAGGTAATTTGTTGGCTCCGCATTGCTCAAACACCACCACTTCAGCTGGCAGCAATTCAAGAAGGACCTTGCCCTTTAAAGGAATTTTAAGTTACACTTCAAGGGCCAGGAAACAGCAGTCATTTGGCTGTGTTTGGATTAAGACAACAGCAAACTGTGTCTCCAGAGTCCTGTAACTGCAGAGACTGTCAGCTTGAAAACAGGTTTTGTGTGTGTGTGTGTGTGCGCACATGCATATGTTTTACTAAGTGACACTGCCACCAAAGGGAACACACCCACAAGGGGCCTTTTTGGTGGGATGGGGCTGCCCCTCAAACCAGACCCGTTTGCTCAAGCCCATTCTTCAGGCCATCCCTGGCTGGTTCTGAAAACCAAGACATGCCTAGGAGGCCCCCAAAGTGCTCTGAAATCCTTAGCTGGACTATTAGTAGCAGGATTAGGGCCAAAGGGCTCCTCCCATCCATCCTGGAGCTTGGGAACCACCCAAAACTGCTCCAGGAATTCTAATGGGTTCCAAGTAATCCTATCCAGGGAATTACCAAGAGGCCTCATCAGTGTGGCTCCCATCCTTCCAAAGGGACCCCCAGGAGGTGAGGGCTGCAATGGAGGTTCAGGTCTACCCTGGCTCAGGGTTCCCCTGGCAGGAGGAGACACCCAGTGTTTGGTGAGAGAGGATCCTATACATCATGGATAAAGCTTGAAAATATTTTACTAGGAGAAAGAAGCCAGTCACAAAAGACCACACACATCTTGTAGGCTTCCATTTACATGAAATGTCAACAGAAAGTTGATTCGTGGTTGCCAGGGGCTGGGTGGCATGGGGGAGAGCAGGTTGGGAGGAAAAAGGGAGTTACTGCTAACAGGTATGGAATTTTTTGGGGGGTGATAAAAAGTGTTCTAAAATGGATTGCAGTGATGGCTGCTTACTGAAAACCACAAAACTGAACACTTGTGTGCAATACAAAGTATGTATCTCAGTAGAGCTACTAGAAAGAAATACGAAGGAAGCTCAGCAGGTTAAGTGTTTGCTTTGCAGCACCGGGGAACAAGGATCCAATCCCGGCCCTGGCCCGACTGGACTCATATGCTGAACTGGGGTGTGCTGCCCATGCGGGAGGCCCCCAGTTCGGTTCTTGCCCCGCAGTTCAGGCCCTGGATCTAGGGGTGTGTTTCCCATGCAGGAGGCCCCCAGCCCAGTTCCTGCCCTGCGTGGCCCCAGCCTCCCTGTGTGAAAGAAAACCATGTTGAAAGCTGATGACACACAACCATGGAGACTGCTGTGGACCGTCCCCCTTCTTTCTGTCTCTCTCTGTCTCTCTCTCTGAAACCAAATAGGAAGAAAGGAAGAAAGGAAGAAAGGAAGAAAGAAAGAAAGAAAGAAAGAAAAGAAAGAAAGACTACCCTGAAGTCTGCCATATAGCAACCATACTATCCGGGCCACATTCAAAAGAAATCCATCCAAAATGCTCTTTTGGAGCAGCCAAAAATCCAAATGCTATCCATTCATTCATTCGCTTATTCATGCACTCATTCTAAATTTACCCGAGTTCTCTGTGCGCAGAACCCGACCACCTGGTCAGAAACAGACCACCGGTGCCCTCATGTCAGCAAGTGTCCCCTTTGTCCTCTGTAGGTAGGAGCCCCAGAACCTTCAAACAGGGGAGCTTCATGAAAACTCATTTCTATTTCTGCCCCCCACAGAACCACTAACGCGTTATTATCCTCATTTTTCTTGTTCCTGTCCACTCTCATCTCTCTCAGCTGCTGCCAGCCGTGGACTCTCAGAAACGTCCAGAAAGGTGTCCAAAACTTCAAGAGAGAATCGGGCCTCTCAGGAACAGTTCCAGAAGCAAGTCTCCGGGGGCAAATCAGGCCCGGGTGAGAGCTGCACCCAAGTCCCATTGGTCACTTTCCCTAAGGACAAAGCCAAAGCCCACGCCTGAGCATGGGGGCAACCTCTGGTCAAGCTTGAGCTCAGACGCCAGGGGGCGTGCTTCCCACGGAGGATCAAGAACCCAGCTCCCGGGAAGCCATCCCGGCTCAGTGGGTTAAGCGCTCACTTTGCAGCCCTGGGGACCCAGGATCAAATCCCGGCCCCAGCCCATGCAGACCCATGTGCTGAACTGGGGAGTACCCCCCCCCGTTCGGTTCTCACTGGGGTGAAGACCCCAGCCCAGTTCCTGCCCTGTGCAGCCCTGTGCCCACCTGTGGAATGAAACTATGTGGAAAAACCAATGATGTGCAACTATGGAGACTGTTCTGGGCCCTCCCCCTTCCCTCTGTCTCTGTCTCTGTATCTCTCTCTCTCTCTCTAAATATATATATATATAAATAAAATAAATAAATCTTTAAGAACCCAGCTCCAAAATCGCAATGCCCGTGGTCTGGACTTACTCTGGCCACTGCAGTGGCCGCACGCGGGCTCGTCTTGGCCGGGCCCCAAACCCGGTGCTGCCCGTGCGCTCCGCACGCCGAAGTCCAGCGCCGTGGGATGCTTCTTCGCCCACGCGCTGCGCACTGGGAAGCTTAAGGCAGCGAGGGCTCCAAAGGGGTAAAATGGGGGAAGGGGAAGGGTGGAAAAGCCGGGACGGAGAGGACCCTCCCACACAGCCTGGTGGTGCATCTGAAAGCCGAAACCTCCTGGGCCCAGGTACCCAACGCAAAACGCGCGAAACACTCAGGTTTCCCGACGCAGAGACGTCCAAGCGCATCTGCCGCCAGTGTCCTCCATCCATGCGCTCTGCCTGGGTGTCCTCTTTGCGTCTAGCGCCGGGTCCCGCCACTAATCTGCGGCGGCACCAAGGAGTGGCTGGGTGAGTTGTCCCCCATGATCTCCAGGGACTGCTCTCCCGAGAGACTCCAAATGCAATCTAAATAAAAACAGCTGCTTTCTATTTATAAACAGCCCTCCAAGACCAGTCCCTAAGCTCCTTCCTCACCAGACCGCACAGCCGCCTTTCCTAAAACCTCTTCTGCTTGGAAGTGCTGGTGGCAGAACCGTTGCGCGCTCAGAGCACCCAAGCACAGGGGAAAGCTCCCGGGATCAACAAGCCATCGGCACTCTCTCCGCATTTGCATCACGCGGCGCCTCCCATCTCCCTGCGCGGCGATGCCCGCGAGGAAGCATCTGGGTGCAGCGTCCCGTCCCACCCCAAAGGGCCCCGGGCCGTCCAGGGCGCGCGCGGAGAGAAGGTGCGCGGAAATGCCTGGAGTCTGCAGGTGGCTCTCCGTGTCCCGCTCTTCTTTCCTCGCGGATAAACTTTTCAAGGCGAACCGAAGACGGGTAGAGAAGACTGGAACTGACCTGTGCAGAGCAAGGGTCCAGCCCAGGGTGGAGACCTCTCGTGCCTAGGGGGAGATCCAAGTTCCACCGCGAGTTGGTTCTCGGCGGTGCGCGGCTAACGCTTGCCTCCTTCTTTGCGCCCCCTTTAGTTACCCTCTCGCCCTCTCCGTCTCCCTGTCCCTCTCCCTCCTCTTCCCTCTCCAGCTCCTGCTCCCAACTGCGTGGAGCTGCCTCCTCCTCTCCAGCTGGGGGCCCTGGATCAGATAAGAGAAAAAGAAGGCCAATCAGCGGCCAATTATAAGGCGGAAGGTGGCCGCGGGGGCGGAGGTTGGGGAGGCAGGAGGCAGGACCAAGACCCGGAGGCCCCCCACCCTTATCTCCTCCTCCTGCCCGCACCCCCGCCCCCAGGTGCTCGGAGGCGCGCGCCCCGCGCCCCGCGCGCGTTCTGCAGACCTGGCGGCGACCGCCCCAGGGTGCGCAGCTGACGGTCTTGGGCCGGGAAACCTCCGCTTTTGCGCCTCCTCTCGGACCCGGGCTAGTGTGGGACTGCTGACCCGGGCCCCGCGGCCGTCCGGGAGGGTTAGGAGCCCTCGGGTCCGCAGGTGCTGTGTGCGCACCCCCGCATTCCCGAGACCAGCGTGGCCCGCCCGCGTCAAGGACCCTGCGCTCCGGGGCCTGTACCCACTGTCCTCGCCCTTCTTCTCCGAACAATTCAGAACCAGGACCATCAAACGCCCAAGCAGCCAAGTTCAAACTTTATTGCTCAGGAGAATGAAGGGGGATATTGAAATGGACCTTTTTGTCGACGTCAAAGGAAGAATCTTGTCTGCGATTTCCTGTGGTTGGACTTCCCACCCTGCAGATACCCACGTGCACAGATCCTGATCCCACAGGTCCGGGCTGAGCCCAGGGACCCCGCGTTTACCAAGCACCCTTTTGGTTCCGATCCGCGCAGTGAAGCACAGGAGACGGGTCAGAGCCCTGTGCTTGGTCTCTAGGGACCTGTCCTGCGCTGTCACCCTCCAGGTCACTATCATTACCCTTCGGAAGTCAATATTCTTACCCATTTTTGACGCGTGCAAACCACCCCACGCGGCGTCCTTTACAATCCAGCTTATGATGTGCGTGCACAGGTTGGGGGGGGGGGAAGGAAGTTACAGAAACCGAGAATTTATCAAGAACCCATTTTGGTGCGAAACCTGAAAAGAGGGCCCTTCACCGGCGCTAACGGGTGCTGATGGAGGGAACAGAAAGGGCAAGCGGTACTCTTAACAGATCTCGGAACCTGGTTGCATCACGTCCACCTGACACTCCAGCAAGAGGGGGTCGTGGCGTTTAAACCTTTTCAAGGGGGTGGGGGAGGTGTCCTTGCGACAGTCTAACCACCCCAGCAGTTAGTCACCTCCTGTGCTTCTCCAGAATGTGCGTGGTGTTTGCACTGAGCTCTGGACGTCCCCGCTGGTCCTGCGCTTGGCATGCAAAGGGTCCACTCCAGCGCCGCCGAACCCTGCGGCCTCTGGTCCTTTTCCAAGTTGGCCTCAGCTCGGGGCGCGGTCCGAGCCAGGCGCCGTTTGGCTTCCGCGCTTCACTGAATGCGATTCTCTGGGGTCAGGCAGCCAGGACAGCTTCTTAGGGGGTTCAAGGGCGGCAGAGGCGGCACGGAAGGGGTGCGAGCGCCACCTGGTGTCTACACTGGGGAGTGTGATAAGGCGGGGACTGGAAAGAACCCGATCCACCCTAGATTGACACGCAGCGACCAGGATTCCCGAAATGCAGTCTTTGCTCTTGGAGACAGCTACCACTTTGGTTCGGTGTCCTTTTCTATACACCCTCCATGCAAGTGCCTCCTGCCCTCATGCTCTGCTTCCTCCTTTCACGAATACAATCTACTCCTACGTCCTTCAGTTTTACCAAAACGTAGATGACTAGTGTAAGCTTGGCTTTCCTTGTAGTTCCCTAGAGGGAGGTAGTGGCCTGTTAGCACAAAGGTTTAGGCAAAGAGGGAGAAAAAGTATTTATAATGAAATTACAGAAAATTGGCAATGAGGAATTGGATGATTTTCAAATGTAAAATAATTGTACACAAATCCATTTACAGCAAACAGAGAAGCGCGACATTTGTTCAATAAAAATCTTATGCAATCATGCGTGTTGATTTTGTAACGGTAGACATTCTTTTAAATTCTAACTCATCCTTCCTCACTTTAATTTTTGACTTCTTGCAGTTCACTTTCAACGTAAATGAACTTCAGTTCATGTTGAATTCGAATGTCTGGTTTCAGTCAGTTTTCCATTAAGTTGCAGTTGTATGTGAATCTCCAGCCCTTTCGAGGGAGGGTTTATTCAATATTTATCTTAGGTCAGCCCTTGGAGCCTGGTAGAATACTGACACAAGACTCAGAGATCCCACTTATGGTCTCCCCCCTCAATCTAGGAAAAATTACATCTGAGTGAACGTGACTATCCAGGGCCCTTTCAAATATCCGAACACTCCAGCTTCCCACAGCAATTGATTGTTTCCGGGACTCAACTCTTCCTAGACTCTCATCCTGAGTTCACGACATGACTGTGACCTCGTGTTCCTGGAAGGACTCCACACACACACACCCCATTGCCCCTTTCCTCTCAGTCCCCTGAAATCTTGCTGGAAGACTTTGGACTCAGACTTCAATGGAAGGAGCTCTGCCTCTTGTTTATCACTTTGCTGAAGATATTTTGCTTGTTTGAGCCTAACTCCATGAGTTTAACAAGGGCCTAATTAATTATGTCTCAGGGGATGGGCATATGAATTAAATGACAGATGTCTTTATGGGCCTAATCCATAATAAATAATAAATAATAAATGGCAGCTCTATCACCTGAACTGGGACTATCCCCCTTCTGCCCATTGCACATGGCTGTACTTTCTTTAGCAGCCAGTTCCAGAAAATTCTCTCTGTAAATGTTTCTCAACAGAGGTGCTATTGGCATTGTGGATAGAACAGCATGACTGCCCCAGACATTAGAAAAAATTTGCCCAACCCACAACCCACAGGGCCCACGTGGCCCAGGGCGGCTTTGAAGACAGCCCAACCCAAATTCGTAAACTTTCTTAAAACATTATAAGATATTTTTGAGATTTCCTTTTTAGCTCATCAGCTATCGTTAGTGTTCGTGTATTTTATGTGTGGCCCAAGACAATTCTTCTTCTTCCAATGTGGCCCAGGGAAGCCAAAAGGTTGGACACTTATTATTCCTGATTCCACCACCAAATTCCAGTGACACCTACCTTCCCCATTCCCCAGCCATTGTAAAAACCAAAATACCATGACACTTTCTCCCTCAATTGTGAGTGTAAAGTGGTGAAACGCAGGGCAGGGGAAAAAAATGTTGTTTGCTGAATTTTTATCTCAATTCATCCTAGCAATGAGGCCCGAAGGAACAATAGCTATTTATACCTAGATATAGCTCTAACATGCAGTAGGAACACGCCAATACAACTGTACCAGTTGTTAAAATATCGAATCCTTTCATACCAGTTGGTACTAGCTGCCTCCACACAACCCTGAACGTCCTCTCCAGCATGTCCTTCCTGAGACCACGCCTCCAGATCTCCCTTTGCTGTAACAATTGCAGAGTTAACCCTTGGGCTATGGTCTGAATGTTTGTGTCTCTTTATAATGCCTATGTTGAAATCCTACCCAGCCCGTCCCCAAAGGTGATGGTATTAGGAGGCAGAACCTTTAAGAGATGCTGAACCCATCATGAGGAACCCTCATGAATGGGATTACAAGTAGTGTCTTAAAAGATGTCCCAGAGAGACCCCCTAGCCCCTGTCACTAGGTGAGAACACAACAACAATTCTGGCCCCCCGAAGAGAACCCTCCCCCCACCGCTGTGGCTGGCTAGCTCAGATTTCCAGAATTGTGGGAAATGCATGTCTGCGGTTTTTAAGCCAGCCCCGTTTGTGGCATTTTGTTACAGGAGCCCAGACAGACTGAGACACCACCTGCATCACCTAAGGGCTTCTAGGTCCCTGCTCAAATGTGCTGCCTGGCATCCCTTCCAACTGGCCTGTGGCTGTGTCATCTTGTCATTCAATCTCTTGATTATCAGCTCTGCCCAGCGCTCCAGAACCTCTGAGCTTTTGTCTCAGTGCTGCACATTATTCCATTTGCGCCAAATCTGATTTCTTTCTCTGCTATCCAAGGAACCTCATCCAAATCCAGTGACATGTTACCAGTCCTGAAGCTGAGACAAAGGGTGTGAGGGGGCTTGTCTAAGCTGACCTAGAGGATGACTAGCAAAGTCAACACTGGAATGCAGGTGTCTGAACTCACTCACCAGGTGAGTGCTTGTCCCACTAGAGTGTACAGGTCTCTTTCTCAACAACACGAGTCGTATGTCCTATACTTACTTGTGTAGGGTTTTCACTTCGCAACGTGTGGCCAAGTACATCATCCCATTTTAACACAGTGGCTGTGCGAGGTAAGAATCACTCCAGAGGTTAAAAGCATCTAACCTGATTGTGTCTTTGGTATTGCTGAGTGCCCCCTTCTCCTCACAGCCACCTTTCATGTCCTTGAAGCCGTGATACAGACATTCCTCATCGTCGCTCCGTGGCCACATCAAAGTCAGGACGGTAAGAAGCAGCCAAGTTTCTCATGTGTGACAGCCCTTGTCAGTGTATGCGTGTTGCATGAAAGGTTCTATTCATAGCATTTAGAACAGGGTTGGAGCCAGCCTAAGAGATTATATTAAAATATGTGTTAGTGCTAACTAACCCCTTCGCTTTACAAATGCAGAAACTGAGGTCCAATGAGAGAAATCCCCTGTTCAAATTCACAGAAAGTGTCAGTGGCAGATCTTATTGGATTCCATATCTGACAGTAAGCCAAGTCTCCTTTCAGTACTAATAATTCCATAATGAGAATAAGAACCTTTACTGAGAGTCTTTTGGACACCAAACATTTTGGGAAAGCTCACGTGGACTTAAAATTATTATTTTATTAAAGTAATTCATACAAATAAGTTTAACATACTAAAAGCTTCTTTTAAAAGATTGTCTTGCCACAGAGACCTATGGACACACCCAATAACTTGGTGATTGCCTGAGGGAAGGGGAGGAGGTGGGAGGGAGAGAGGGAGGAGAGGTGGGAGAGGGCACCAGCATTATGGACACACTCAATGGTTTGGTGTTTACCTGGAGAGGAGGGAGGAGGGGGGAGCGGGGGAGGGAGAGTTGTGTGTGGGGAGGGGGGAGTGGGCACCAGATATA
>PVKE010017237.1:0-31004 GCA_004027555.1 Craseonycteris thonglongyai
GGACAAAGGCAAGTAACTTTTATTTATTTATTTTTTTAAAAGATTTATTTATTGTTTTTGACAGAGAGAGAGAGATACAGAGTCAGAGACAGAGAGAAGGGGGAGGGCCCAGAACAGTCTCCACAGTTGCACATCATTGGTTTTTCCACATAGTTTCATTCCACAGGTGGGCGGGGCTGCACAGGGCAGGAACTGGGCCGGGGTCTCACCCCGGTGAGAACTGAACTGGGGGCACTCCCCAGTTCAGCATATGGGTCCACACGGGCTGGGGCCGGGATTCGATCCTCAGTCCCCAGGGCTGCAAAGTGGGCACCTAACCCACTGAGCCATCCTGGCTTCCCCGACAAGTAACTTTTAGAAGACCCAGCTCAAATCCAACCACCGTGTGACCAGTGAGACCTGCACCATACCCTGGGGCTGTGACTGGCTCAGCCTTTGCATCTGAGCTCAAGTAAGGCCAGTCATGGTTTTAAGATTTGGGTGTCAAATGCTACAATTTCAGAAAACTAGACATTTCCTCTCCATCATATGTCTCATGCTCCCAACAGTAGTTGCTTTATATGAGGGCCACTTCGGTTCAGTCGCAGGCTCTCATTTTTCCTCTGTTTAAAACCAGATCAAAAGACTTCAGAAAATTATTATTATTGAAACATATTTGATTATGTTGTCAACTGTGTACACCCTTGTGTTACATAACTGTGTAACACTTGCATAGGAATATGTGTACATACATATAGTTGTGCATATAGTTACATATGAATTAACAGTTATAAAAATATAACTGTTCATAAATTATCCCTTGAAAGCTACAAAAGAAACTAGCAAATGTGAATACCTCTGGAGAGGAGAACTGGGAAGGAGGAAGGCAATTCCCATATATGACCTAATAAAAAATTCAAAGCACTTAATTAAGCAATCACTCACTCTGTACATATATTACAAAGTGAGCTTAACAAGTAAAATGTTCCGATTATACCAGACCCTATAGCTTCCTCTCGAATGTATATACCATTAACCACCAGACACCTTTCCTTCCAGCGCAACCCGAATCAGCCCACCAGGGGGCAGTATTTGCTGCTGGGCTCGCCTACTTCCTAGATTTTAAATGTAGGTTAATAATTACTTAGAGCCCTGCCACCCAGAATACCTCCCCAGGACCAAAGGCAACTGGGGAGCTCTATCTCTGCCAAATGTCCCCACTCTTGAGTCTCAGTATGTCTTGGTCCTGAGCAGCACAGACACGCCCGCGTCCCCTGTGATCTGAGAGCAGGAGCCCCCGGGCGCTTCAGGGCCCTTCAGGGCCCTTCCACCTTACAAAGAAGGCACGTTAAAACGTTTTTTAAGACTAAGGTCTCTTTCTTAGAAGTGAGTTTGTTACTATTATTTTTATTACTATTTTCTGGTTCTCGGGTTAGAACAGTAGCTACCTGGGGTGGAGTAGCTACCCTTGAAACAAGAAGTGGAGGAGGCGGCTGTGAGACCCGCTAGGACCTGGTGGCCTGCAGGAGCTGCCCCTGCAGCCGTCAGGGAAACAGGGACCCTAGCTGCCATCCAGTTATTTCTCACTCAGAAAGCCTTTGAGGAGCCTAAGAACTTCCAGACAGATAATTAGGTACCATTTCACGTGTCTAACAATTTCATCATTGTTCTGTATTTAAACAGACATCAGAAATAGAGACACGTTTTGTTTTGTTTTGTTTCCCCCTGTGACAAACCCTTACAGGGGAGGGAAATGTAAGTCCACAAGAATAAAAAAGCAATCTTGTCCCACCCACCTTGGGGAAAAAGCAACAGACAAATGGAGCTTTTAGTGGGCAAGGGCAAGGAGAAGCCAGGAAATACATTTCTACATAGTAAGAAAATAAAAATTCCAACTCCAGAGCTGAAACTGTATCCAGCTAGGAAAGAGAAGACAGACAGGACAAGAGTGATGGACACACACACACACACAGGCTGAAAAGCAGGACACACACACGTCCCCCTCTCTGACAGGAAGCACAAATCTTAGTGACCGACAACAAGGTTTCCAGCTCGGCTGCCTGGACAAAACACCAGAAGAGCCTCAGAGATGAAACTTGCTGGAGGGGATGTGAAGCAGGGAGCAGAGGCGGAGGACAGTTGTCTAAAGACCCAGATGCACCATCACATCCTACCACCACCACCTCCTTCACTTAAATGTTTTCACCTGGAGTGAAGTCATTAACGACCACACAGAGAGAGCCGGGCTGAAAACCACAAGGAGTCACACGGAGGTTTTAGGCAACAGGAGCTGGCGGTAAGAACACTACTACACCCCGGCCTTCTTAGGTTTCAGGAAATGTGGCTTGACCGACAGTAGAGCCGGCTCTGTGCAATAACAAATCATACTGGGAGGGTGTTCTGGGGCTGGCTTGGGTTTCACAATGCCTCCATTTCATGACTGCAAAGGCAGCCTCACCTAGCACCCTCTAATACTGATTATCTGCAAGACACAGGATCTGAAGCCGACCAATTATCATGCTTACAAGAGAAATATCTGCAAACGTTGCTACGTAAACATAGTTGAATTACCTGAGCACATATGCAGAATATTAAATGATGGGCACACACCCACACACGCAAACATAAAGCTAGCTTCAGCACATGTGAAAAGCAGGCTTATCGCTAGAATCTCTGGTGGACAAGAATAACAAGCAGGGGGATTCAGAATTAGGTGGCAGCACACTCATGTGCCACTAAGCCAGCCTACAGGAGAGCTGGAAGAGGCTGCATGTGCCTTACGCACCTAGAGAAACACGATTTCAAACTGTTTGAGCCTAGAGGAAACTCTCAAATTTAAAGGGACTTTTAAGCAGTAGAGACCAATCTGTTGGCAAGACCTGTCCCCAGGGGCCTTAAGGCAGGCAAGGATAGATCACAAGAAGATTTCAGATTTTATCGGGAGAGAAAGTGTCAGTGGAGGTATTAAGTAGCTTAGGCAGAGCAAAAGTCTTAGTCACTTCTAATCACGTAAATTATTAATATAAATTGGAATAAATCCAAACTAACTTTAGCCACTCTAGCAGGGCTTGCAAACATATCTGCAGGGGTGAAGCAGATACTGGGAAAGGGCTTGGCTGGGACGGGGCTGTGTGCCATGTCTCTCCAGCCCGCTGCTGTCTTGAGTGAATGTGGACCACTGGGCCCTGCGTCACAATTTCCTGAGAAGTCCAGGGTTTTACAAGCACTTCTGATTTTTAAATGCTCAGAACTAATTTAAAAATAGTTAAACACGCTGCATGTTGAATGAAACACATCTTAAACTTTTATAACATTTCAAAGGGAAGTGAAAACATGCCCTGTGAATATGTTTTCTAATGGGTAAAGGTTGGCCATGAGTTTACAGGGGTGACAGCTGCTCTTTCTCAGCACAGTCTCAAAAAGTAGAGCTTAAAGGAAAAAAAAAAAAAAAGCAACACACTATATTTACATAATTATTAAATATATGATAAAAATAGGAGGGCTGTCTGTTAAACATCGAGCCATTGTCAATATAATGAAAACAGTTACATGCCTGGGTACTTTCCGGACAGTCTTTATATATTAGAAGAAGATGCACAGGAATAAAATAGGGACATTAGGAAAATGCAAATTTAAATAAAATCCTTATATCCATTAGGATGGATATATATATATATATATATATATATTTTTTTTTTAAAGACACAGAAAATAAATGCTGGGGAAGATATAAATTGAAACACTCATATATTACGGTGGGAATGTAAGATCATGCAGTCACTGTTGAAAACAGTGTGGTGGTTCCTCAAAAAGTTAAACATAGAATTACACAATATCCAACAATTTCACTTTGGGTATATGCCCCAAAGAATTGAAAGTCGGGACTTGTATACTAATACTTGTATACCAATGTTCATAGCAGCAGCATTCACAATAGCCAAAAGACAGAAACAACTAAAGTGTCCAACAGACAGACGAACAGATAAACAAAATGTGGTTGTCATCCATACAATGATTTAACCTTCAAAATAAAATTCTGATATATGCCATAACATGGATGAACCTTGAAGTCATTATGCTAAATAAAATAAGCCAGACAGAAAAGGACAAACACTGCATGCTTCCACTATAGAAAGCCCCTAGAATCGTCAATCTCATAGAGAAAGAAAGTAGAATAGTGGTTGCCCAGGGCTGGGGGTGGGGAGGGTGGTGGGGTGGGGGCAGAAATGGGGTGTTAGTGTTTAATGGATATAGAGTTTCAATTCTGCAAGATACAAGTTCTAGAGATGGATAGGAGTGATAGTTGTACAACACTGTAAATATACTTAAAGCCAATGAACTGTACATTTAAAAATGGTTATAATGGTAAATGTTCTGTTCTATATGCTTGTGTGCGCAGTGCATGCGCGTGCGCGCGCACACACACACACACACACACACACACTCACTCACTCACACACCACCACAACAGAGACAAAAAGAATTACAAGGATATGCATAGAGAAGGTAGTCAAAAGGAAGTGCCTTTATTACCTGCTGACTTTCTCAGGAACAAACGCAGGGATAAGGACCTCTTGGCCCTCTTAGCTATTACGGCTGGGCTATGGGACTACAGGACTCTGTGGCCCTCCAGGCGTCTTCCACAGCGCCGTCATGTACAGCCCTACTGTGCAGTGTCCTGGCTCAAGGGACCAGCCTGTGTTCCACTGCACAGGCCATGTGCCTGGAGGAGGGGACATCTTTTCCTTCTTACAAAGGCCCTAGAGACTAGTGGTGGCCCTGGTCGTCCCTACCCTCAAATCGGTCTCTTCTAACTCCTGTTTCTGTTCATGACTCTCTTCTCATTGATCCCAGATTGGAACTACAATGGCCCTTACTGTTCTCCTTCCAATGGCTTCTCTCTTCCTCCATCCCTCCTGTCCACTGCCACTGCCCTACGCAGGCCTCTGACCTCTGGCCTGGACTTTGACCTGCAATGTAGTGCTCCACACCTCGGGCAACCCCCCCCCCAAGTGATCCAGTGTACAGGCTGCCGCCACATAAGCCGTCCCCTATAGAGCTCATCAGCTCTCTCACATACCTTCTGTGGCTGTCCTTCCCTCTCTCCCATGTGCTGAAAAAATGGACAACGAAGTAGCTTACACCTAATCGTCAACTCTGCTTTCTGAAGTACCGTACAACTGTCACTTTCCTGTGACCGTCCCTTTCTTAGGAGAGCATGAAGAAGCAGCAATTCAAACACTCTCTCCAGCAGGACGCACCTGTGTAGTTCCAAGGTGCTGGCAAGGAGCCAATGGATGGAAGTTGAGGAAAACTTGGAGAACCTTGAACTTCCTATCCCTATAGCTAATTAAGATGGTATTGCCGAGTTCTGGAGGCAAGAAAGGCCCAAATCAGGGCACCGCCACGAGTGAGTGAGGCCTTCTTGCTGGTTCTACAGGGAGAAAACGTCAGAAGAATATCCACGGCACAGCAAAGTAAGCATTTAAAGAAAAAGCATCACTAATATAAAGAACACATCATTGAGTGGCATTTTTTCTTATTCTCAGAATTACTGCCAAGGCCCAACCATGAAGACAATGGGGCTCAGTACCCTACTTAGAAAGCCAGAAACACGTGTGGGCAACACTGCCCCCTAGTGCCTCCCCAGTGATCCCAGGACCGGGCCTGCCAGCGGGCCACAGCCCCCGAGGAAAGGCGGACGGTGCTGTTAGCTGTGTGGGGGGCACATTTCCAGTGCAGGTTACTACCTCTAACCCAACAACTTACGAGCAGGAGAGGGTTTCGAAGGGAATCTCGAGTACAGACTGGGGGACATGCAAGTGGAGACGGACGCCCTGCTCCTGTCGGCTGCTTGCTGAGCTGCAGAACCAACAGGCCCGCTGGAGCTGGCGCTGCCGCAGGGAGCATGCTAGGGAGTGGGGAGCACTTGGCACCCACAAACTGCACTCAGCAACACAGATGCAGGCACCCACTTCGGAACTCGATGTTTGGAAGGTGGGTAGCCCCCTGGAGGAGTCCCAGGTGGTAGAGCTTAAAGCGCTCCAGGTGCAGGACTCCAGGAAAGAAGGGAGCACTCCTGCTCCAGGCCAGTTCTTCGCAACCCCTGGACAGAGTGGGAAGGGGCCTAGGAGGTGCCCAGTCCCTCCAGGAGGAGGACTGAGCTTAGCGGAGCAGGCATCCTAGGGTGGGCAGGCAGCTGCTGGGCCAGGCAGTAGGACAGTCCTGACTCCGCAGAAGAACTGGAAGTGTGAATTTGGACTCCTTTCACCTCCCTTAGCAATGTCAAAGGGAGACACAGAGGAGCCTGGAGCGAGTCCAGCCCAAGCCCAGGAGAGCCACACGCACGCCCTGTGTGGACATCCCCAGTGCCACGATGAGCCAGACTGACACACCTTCTCACCCCTGACGAGGACGTGCCGACTCCAGTCACTACTGGACACTTGCGCCCTGTTTTCTGTCAGGCTGGGAAGAGTCGGAGGTCAGAGGGAGAGTAGGGGAGGTGGAGGTGGAGCGCTTGACTTGACTGTGAGAGTGGGAGTTTCAGAAAGGAATTATAGGACACAGCCCATACTCAGTAGCTAGACTGGGAGATTTGACTGAGCACAGGTGTCAGCAGCGCTGGGAGGAAATGAAAGTCATTTCATGCTATTACCCCCAACACACTGAGTGAGGCCCCTCCACAGATCAGCCACACTAACCATAGGTTAAGTGCACATAAACACAAACTTGCCCTAAATAAACTGTGTGCAGCTGAAAAGCAGTGCAGCAGGATTATACTCTAGCTTGAGGCAGGCGAGGGGCAGCTGTAGGCCCCTCCTGTCACTCTCTAAGGAACAGGCTTCAGCTAAAGGCCTTTGCCAATCCCCACTGCCCCGGAAAGGGCAGGGCAGAGGCCTGCACCTGACCCTCACGTCCTCTCCTAGGCGTTGTGCCAGGTAGGTGAACATGGATGCAACACCCACTAGGTAGCAGCTAATGTGCCGCATACTTCCCCTAATAGCTCTGGTAGGTAGTGGCAGCACCCCCATATTACAAAGATTGTTTCATCAAAGTGTTATATTCGGGGTCCAAATGATGAGATTCCAACTCAGCCTGATTCTGAACCAAAACCATGTTGGTTGTGTCCTGCTACGCCGAAGAGCAAAGGGAGGTGAACAGAGGCCAAAGGAGAGCTCACATGTCTGAGGGATTTTAGATTGGTGGCTGCTCACCAGCAGCTGAAAAATGCACACAACTTTATTTATATTTTCAAATCTATAAAACCTAATGTTGTGATAGGTTATTACAAATATAAAAACCACGTTAATATGCCCACCCCCTTGCCTAGTAACTCTCACAAAGGAACAACACCAGTACTGGACAAGTGCAGTTGACCTTTAGCAGAGGGACAAAAGCACTATTGAAAAAACAAAAAAAACTAGTTCTGAACAGAATGCACTAGTTCTGAACAGAACTCCAACTTGCCAAGCTGTCTGCACTTTGGAATTTTGCAGTGTTTAATGTCCAGTGTCCAGAACTGGCCTGAAAGAACACTTTAATACCACGAGCACTACCCAGGCTCCATAGGTAGCATTTTAGATAGGCCAGTGTTCCTGAAAACCAGTGCATGGTACACTTCTCAGGAAAGGCCTTTATTAACCTTTTACAAGCCTTCATCAGAGGACTTATCTTAACCAATCATCCCAGTAGCCTGACTGGTTGAGTCACGCTGCAATATCAAGGCTGAGTCACCGAAAACTATTGAAGGGGATTTGGTTTAGTAAGCATTAGACCTTTCCCTTGAAATGTAAGCTATGCTTTAAAAGGTGTTCTCAAACTTTGCCCTCAAGATATCTCCAGTACAGAGCTTACCAAGTAAACTTACTACAAATAAAAATGACAGCGTCCAATTTCAGGATCTTTCACACTGTTAAGCTCTGCAGCCACTATTCTTCCCTCTGTGATAGTAACAGGTGTACACACACACACACACACCCCTTTCCGTTTTGGGAGCTATTTTCTAGAGGCACACTCCCTTCCTCAAGCCTTTGCACCTGCCGTCCTCTCTGCCCTGGAGATAAATATTTCAATCTAAGTATGTCCAAGGATTTAGATCAATTCAGGCAAAAATCCTGGATTCAAACTAACAACCATTACATCGTGAGTATCCAGTTCTGCCTGTATTTAAACACTCTGACAGCTCTGCTCAAGGGGTCTCGGTGTCCATGGCTGGCTACAGGAGCTGTTCCAGAAGAGTAGCACCTTCTGCACTGAGAGGTCACCTCATCTTGACTTTCAGCAGGCTTAGCAAGGATCTGTCTTTCTTCCCACCCATCCCCTTTAACTGGTTCTTTAATTCCTTTTATGCCGGTGGCCACAGACCATGCCACTGGCTTTTCACAAAAGAGTGTGGAGACAACTGGCTCTCCACTTAGGAAAAAATTAAGTTAGAGTCCTAACATTAAAGTTAGAGTTCTACCATGAAAGTTAGAGTCCTACCATTTTAACAAAAATATTCCAGATGGTTCAAGGCTCTATACATTAAGAAATGTAAATTCTGAAAGCATTAGAAAGCATATAGGGGACTATGTGTATAACCTTGGAGAAGGAAGGTGTTCTTAAGCCAGACACAACAAAAAAAGTCATACAGGGGAAAAGTATTTATGATGCCTGTGATGTAGTCTAATTTCCCAAAGTTAAAAGGCCAGGCTTAGAGGAAATATTTGTCACAGAACAAAGGATTAGTATTTAGAGAAAAGTAACTATAAGTCAATAAAGAAAAGACATTTTTAAAAATTGAGTGAAAGATATTACAGTAAGAGGCAATTCATAGAGAAGAAAAATGCGTAATAAACATATGAAGAGTTGCCTTGTAAAGAAACAAAAGTCAAAGTAGTGAGACAGATTTTTTTCATTAATAGATTGGCAACAACTTTAAAGATCAATTTTATAAAGTGTTGTAAGTGTGTGGCATGTACCTGAGACCCGGCTGGTGAATAATCTGATAGTCTTCTATCACACAACTCCTACGGTCCAACAACTGTGTTCTTCTCTAGTGAGGAAAAAAACCTGCACTTATACACAAAATCAGGATGCTACATGGGAAGTTCTGGCTGGAACACAAAACACTAGCAATATCAGGTACCAGAATGAGTTATAAGACAGTCCACTCTGGAAAACGTGCCAAAGGAAGATAAAAAAACAGACTTCAGGGTCTCTCCCAGGAGGAGAGTCACAAGAAAGATCTGAAGAAGGATTTCATTGGAAAGAGCTGCTGTGAGACCCCCACACAGCCCCCTCTCCCCTTTGGGCAAAGGGTGGAAGCCCACCTTCTTGCCTCACACGAGGGTTTTTGGTGAGGCAGGCTGGAGAGTTTCACAGGAGCCCTCCACAGTTAAGGGAGCACAGAGAGCAGGTATCTGATCCTCACCTTGAGAACCTAGAACACAAGAGGCTGGGAGGCGAGCTTTAGGGGTGACCAGGGAATGATGGAAAGTTGTGGCTGAACTAATACGGGCTCATCCTCTCAGAGCCTGTGGGAGCAAAGAGGGCCTGCCAGGCATCTCCATGGGCTGGGGGTGATCTGCAAGGAAGAGTGACCAGTCCAGGGCCTGTCTTATGTCTCGACCTCTAGTGCTGTTTGGAGGGGCAGCATAACTTCGGGAGGAAGAATTGGAGGTGAACTCCTGGGGTCCCAGGGGCTGAGGAGGGAGGGGTGCGGGACTTTGAAGAGCACTCCATGGGAGAGTCAGCTGTTCCAGTCTACCAGGCCTGGAGACTGGAGGCTGTTTCACCATCTCCCACCTCAAGATAGCAAAAGAAAGATGCCAATGTGTGTTTTCCAAGATGTATTATTTACAAAACAAACAACTTCCAGTACGATCCATATGGTCTGATTCCATTTACATTAAGAAGCATACTACATGAACATTTATGTACATAAACACATAAAGAATGGTTTAGAAAAACACAAGACTTGTTACGAATGGTTAGCTCTATAAAGGGGAGTAGTACAGGGGGACAGTGTCAAATGGGAAACTCAGTTCATCCATACTACTTTAAAAGACAAGGACATATTCCCATATTCTATGAATAGTTAAATGCATTAAAAAAAAAAAAAAGATGCTGTTCCCAGAACAGAATCCATGTCTCATTCTTAATTTACTAACCATAGATCAGCAAACGTTCTAATCATCAAAACACAAGGACAGCTTTGGGCTGCTTTGTTGTTTTTCAGCTTTCCCTACAATGCATTCCCATTCAAGTCCATTCTGAATCTGGGGCCTGGATGCCAACCATGGACCTCAAACTGGTTCTTCTCAAAGTAGACAACGTTCACATTTGAAGTTACATTGTTTTCTTAGTTTAATCGGAAGAAGTCCTTTTTGTGGTTTTCTTCTATCAAAGAGAGTAGAAAGAAACAGGACTTTATCAAAAGAAAACTAAGATGTGCACCCAGAAATAAACTGACACATGGAGCATGAAGGAACCACTGAGCGGTGAATAAAAAGGAGATTAGGAGTCTTGAAACTGTTAAAGACGTCGTTTGTGCGTGCATATGCACACACATTTGTGTACACACACAATTCACTTTGAAACAGGAGAAACTTAATACTAAACAGCTTATAAAATCCAGAGACAAAAACAGTACTTTGGTTAGAGACCACCTATCTTAGAAAAGCTAACCATCAGTTTGAAAAAGCCAGCTAAAAAAATCATGGGTTTGGAAAATGAATGGTGTAAAAATGATCAGTTGCTAAGAAAAGGGTAAAGTTCCCTTTCTCACTATTGCAAAAGTATAGAGGCCTGCCTGTATGTTACACCATTTCTCCCGTAAACACATCCTTTTTCTGTTATACCCAGGAATCGGGCGCATTAACAACCTGTTGGGCAAGTACTTTTTATATTTTCAAATGTTTGGAAAATTTTGAAAAACTATTAATTCATGACATATATTTACCTGGAAATCATATTTCAGTGTCTATAAATAAAGTTTTATCAGAACTCTGCCACATGCATCTGTTTTTTTTATTGTCTATGGCTGCCTTTAAGGGCAGAGTTGAATAGTTACAACAGAGACCCTAGGGGCCTCAAAACTATCTGCCCTTTACAGAAAAAAATGAGCCAACCTGTTCTATACCAACTGAACCCTTTTTACTCCATTTACATGAGGCAAACATCATTACTGATAGTTGCCAAAGGCTACCATTTAGCTTCTTACATACATTTCAGTTATTACCAGTGGCTCAGACATGGTAAACTCCTACAGGAGCCCATCGACTTGCGTTTATTTAACCAGACTTCCTAGGCTCAAGGCACTTCAAAACACCCTTGACACTGTCCATGGGACAAAGAAGGTCCTGATAAATATGAAACTCTAAGACTTTAAAAATACTCATCAGCGATAAAAGGACAAGACAAAAAAAAAAAAAAAAAGTAGCCAGGGAATTAATCCCCCACAGCTTTTATCAGTTTAGTATACAATGACTCACATTAACCTATACTTTAAAAATAACCATTTTGGTGGGAAGCCGGGATGGCTCAGTGGGTTAGGCGCTCACTTTGCAGCCCCGGGGACCAACGATCGAATCCCGGCCCCAGCCCGTGTGGACCCATATGCTGAGCTGGGGAGTGCCCCCAGTTCAGTTCTCCCCGGGGTGAGACCCCGGCCCAGTTCCTGCCCTGTGCAGCCCCGCCCACCTGTGGAATGAAACTATGTGGAAAAACCAATGATGTGCAACTATGGAGATTGTTCTGGGCCCTCCCCCTTCTCTCTGTCTCTGACTGTATCTCTCTCTCTCTCCGTCAAAAACAATAAATAAATCTTAAAAAACAAACAAACAAACCATTTTTATGCCTATATATAAATTTAGTATTCTCCCTTAGCTGTAGGGTATACATTCCAAGACTTCGGGTAGTAAAGGACCCTATATATACTATGTTTCTTCCTATTCCTAAATACTTTTTCACTTAATGGAAGCACTTTATAGCTTTGGCATCACTACTCTTGACCTTTGGGGCCATTATTAAGTACAATAAGGGTTAACTTGAACACAAGCATGTGATACCTCAGGCAGTTGATCTGATAACCAAGATGGCTACTAAGTGATTAACAGGCAGGGGAGAGGGAGCATCAGCAGTGTGGATAAGCTAGACAAAAGGGTCATTCTTGTTTCTGGAGAAAGGGAGCTACTCAGAATGGTGCTCAATTTAAAACTTATAAACTGTTTATTCTGTAATTTTCCATCTAATATTTTTGAGCCATGGCTGACAAGTAAGTGAAACTGTGGAAAGCAAAATCGTGGATAAGATGGGGACTAGTGAAGATTATTCTGTAAACTCTGAAGTTCCCTGTAAAAATTATTTGGTTTAGTTTGAAGATAACATGTTCATAACAACCCTTATTCATATGTATATTACTGGCTAAATCAGCTTTGGGATAAACACAGAAGCTAACTAAATAATCAGTCATATTCCTCTTTCAATATTCTGCTCTCCCCTCAGCATCATTCAACACTCCCAAACTGCCCCTTCAAAACAGGCATACCTTGAGGGAAGCTGGGATGGCTCAGTGAGTTAAGTGCTTGCTTTGCAGCCCTGGAGCCCGAGGACCGAATCCCAGGCCTGGCCCATGCAGACCCATATGCTGAAAGAGGGTGTGCCCCCAGTTCAGTTCTTGCTGGGGCCTATGTGGGAGGCTCCCAGCCCAGTTCCTGCCCTGTGCAGCCCCGCACCCACCTGTGGAGTGAAACTATATGGAAAACTAATGCTGTCAACTATGGAGACTGCTCTGGGCCCTCCCCCTTCTCTCTGTCTTTCTCTGCCTGTGTCTCTCTCTGTCAAAAACAATAAAAATAAATCTTAAAAAAAATAAAAAAACAAAAAACAAAAAACACCCAGGCATACCTCAAATACATTACAGGTTTGGTTTCGGACCATCATAATAAAGCAAGTCCTAACCTTTTTGCTGGCAGAAATGTCTTGTCTTCAATTTGTAAAAACCACAACATCTGTGAAGTGTAATAAGTGAAGTATAGAAAATGAGGTATGCCTATACTCAGAATCACCCATTCTTTCAGCTCACTAATACCATTTACCCGATCCACGAAACTCACCGAGTTACATCCCCAATTACATTGGGCAATCCTGTTCCAAAGCCTTTTGATTGTGCTTTTTCTCTTTTCTAAATCACTTTCCCTTTGCTTCTCAAGCAAATCAAATCTGGCCTTCAGAACCTCATTGAACAGGTCTGACTCCAGGGATCAGGCCTTTAGTTCCTAAAAGCAGAGTCATCCATGAGGAAGATAAGAAACTAAAGAGCAAGAACTTGGCACTGTGTCCTCGAGTCAAGAGATCACACACTAGGGTTTCAGAGCTGCTTCAAACGAACAATCCGGGGCCATCCATGGCCTCAGAGCAACCTTCTGGAAACCTTGCCAAAAGGAAAAGTTTGCAATGAGCAGCTGACACAGACCTTCCTTCCCGTTGTCCAAAAGTTAGATTTCTCATTGTGAACAAATTGGCAATCCCTAACTGGAGCTTTGTTTTTATGAATCAGTTCCCTGAGCCTGGATCAACTCTGAATAAAGTAGGAGAAAACTGAGTTTCTGGTATTGTAAAACAGACACACGTAATGCTGGTGATCACACCAAGGCTCCATCTCCTATGAAACATCTAACTTCTCACACCTTTTACCAGCTTCCTCTAAATATTTACTGAACACTTACTATGTGTTGGTGATTTGCTAGGAACTATAATACATGAAGTAGAGCAGAGTCCACTCTATTGAGGAGCTTTATTAACTTGTAAGATAAACAAGTCATGTGTGAAATAACAAAAGACCAATATAAAACCAAATCTACCAAATGACCAAAATGTGTGTGAAGGACCATGACAGAGGGATGCAAGGATGCTGGTGAAGAGGTGTGGGCCAAGACATGATGGCTCCAGGATGAAAGGAAAACACAGAGCTAAGCCCGCAAGGATGAAGAAAATCTGGCCCAGAGAAAATCCTACAAGTGAAAAGACAGAAAAGAATAAGAGGCATCTGGCAATAAATAAGCCATCTTAAGGAGTCAAAAATCCATGCTGGTGATCAGAGAACTTATCTAAGATGAAAGGACATCATATGAGGGCTTGATGGCCAGAGATAAGACTTGACTGGGAAGCAAAGGGAATGTTCTTAAACAAGGGGATGACACCAAGAAAGATTTGGGGAATATATAGTCTTCCTTCTGACTGAACAGAATGGATCCGAAGAAAGAAAGCCCTGAGACAAGGAGGTGCGCTAGCAAGGTAATACATGATAAGGCAGGAACTTAGGTACTTTGAAGTTTAAAGAAAACAGAGTGAAAAAATGCAGACATTCAAGACATGAGCTCTGGTGAATGCAGTTAAGCTGTTTCGTCCCTTCCTTTGCCCCAAATGCTTTCTATCCACATGTAGCCAGGAAACTGGTTAGTAATAATAAATGATCAAAATGATGGCCACGGCACAGGAACCTCCTAAAGTCCTATTTACACCTTCAGAGGTTAACATGATAATTACAGTCTTCACCTTTGATGGTTTAATAATTATTTATTGAAAATTATACGCAGTATATTTGGCAATTCTCTATAAAATGCAATACCTTGTGTGGACAAAAAGAAAAAAGGTTTTATGTTCTATGGAAAGTAATCTCACAGGGTGATCCGATCATAAATTCCTAACCTGGCAAATCATGGTGGGTAGTCACGCCCCAGGAATATAACTTCTTTACTAAAAGGTTTATTTTTGCCTTAAGCAAGCCCTGCACATAGTTTCTGTGCATCTAGGTTAACATACCTTTGAAATAAGCATAACCACCCTCAGGAGAGCACACAATCTTGTTAACTATCCTACAATCCAATGCCCACCTAACTTTCTCCCACCTTCATGTAGTCTTCCTTATGTGCCCTCTTTACTTTCAAATGCATAAGAGAAACTACAAAACTGTCATTCTCTGGAGCATTTGAGATCTTGCTTCCTAGCAACTGTCCTCAGTTTTGGCTCAAACGTTTATAAAAGTTCTTCATAAGTTTGGATGTTTTTATGTTGGCACTTGTTTTTCTACTCCTTCCAGGTAAGAGTTTGCTATATTTGCTCTTTGTATCCTACTTCTGCTTCTCCATTTAGAAGTGTCAAAGGAGAGCAGGAGAGGTCTACTGTGAGCATCAAGTGTGGTCAGAAATGCTGGGCTGATGGAAGGTCCCTGATGGGGTGGGACAAGGTCCCCAGCAGCTCTCCTGACTCAAAACAGTTTGTGGGAGAAAGGAAGCATCTCTGAAACAAGCAAGTACACACCTTCTTGAAGCTGTTTAGACACTGTCTCCATCTGTTCCCCTTAACAGCTTCCTTCTGCCGATGTGAAGCTGTCCAGTGTTATCTGGCTTGAGTTACTGCCAGTTTGTTTTCATAAAGATCACTATCTTGGCCAGACACTGGGAAATAAGTGAGACGACAAATCTGGTTTTGATGAAAAGGAGACATTAAATGGGGTGTTAGCATTACCCAGGGGACAGGGAAACTCTGAAACTCCATTGCCTCACAGACTTCACACCCGTGCTGAAGGGATGGATCAAACACTACAGTATCCTGCTTTAAAAGCCAGCATAGAAAAAAAGACTGTCCGGGACAGTGCACAGACCTCATGTGGCCAGGCAGAAAAAGGACACATCCTCGTGCTGTAGAGGTACATTTACTTACACAACTATTCGTATAAAACCAGGGAATCCACCCTCTGACTTTCCCCTCAATCAAGTAATAAAACTAGACTATAAGTCACCTATTGAACCAGAAACTAACAGAGTAACAGATTTTAGGGAATCTACAGGTATAGAAGGTGAGATAGCAGGTGTAGAAGGTGTGATCCAATAAGGTAATGGTCCAACCCCTTCTAGAAGCAGCCAAGACATGTTCATACCCTGCAGCCAATCAATCATCAGGAGATTTATTGGACAAATAAAAAAGCTCATGCCCAAACAGGGTGGGTGGCAATGCCACTTGTAGTTACTGTTTAAACCTTTATAATGAGCAAAAGGTGCTCTCTTTCCAAGGAAGGCCTTTGGGTAAACAAAGCAAGGAGAAAATTTACTAATACAGGCATGCTATGCTTAAACCTTATAAGGCTCTACTAAGTAGATAACATCCACACTTTTACAGATGAGAAAACCGACCATGTGAGGTTAATTTGGCGAATGTCACACCATCAATAAATGGTTTTAATATTTGAGCCAAATTGCGCTAACCTCAAGGAATCTAAATCTGAGATCCACAGGTACTTGGTCTAGGGAGTAGGAAAATGATTGTGTTTCACTTTTCACCAACCTCTAGCTGAAACGCAGCATTTTTCTTCAATTATGAATATAGGCAAACAACCACAGTAGGGACTGGCAATACCTATGATGTTGTCACCAACAGAAATACATATATTTTCATATCACTTTAAGTTGATGTCAATTTCAAAATATTGTTTATGTGCAGCACTGCTTAGAAATTGTACTACTTATTGAATCTACTGCACCACTTGCTATCCACTCATCAGTACCAAAACACATACCACTTTATCCCAAGCTTGGTTTCTTAAATATTTTGATAACTGTTTTTCACTGTAATTGGCTTCTTTTGTGGTCCTATTTATGTTATTTTATGCATGCACAAGATATCCAAGAAGAGTTCCACAGACTTCTCAGCCTGCTAAAGGAGGTTCTGAGAAATAGAAAGTATAAGAATGCTCTTCTCACCCCAAAGCCTACATCTCTTTTCATTTCCTCATGTAGCCTGCCTTACACTCTTTTCTGCTCTCGTTTTCTCCTTTCTAGACTACCTTAAGATGGGTCCCCACATAGAACTTTTTTTTTAAGCAGCAATCATTGAATAAATCAGTGCTAAATCAGTAAATTGCACCGTTTGCTATAAACAAGCACTAATATTAAATTTGCATGGCTCTAGATTTTTAGTTTCAAATTAGTTTTAAGTATGATGGTCAGAAACTCAACTTATCCAACAGTAATTTGAAAAGATATAGGCACCCTTATGTTTACTGCAGCATTACTAGCAATAACCAAGATACAGAAGCAACCCAGATGTTCACTGATCGATAAATGGGTAAAGAAGATGTGGTATATACATATACAATGGAGTATTATTCAGCAGTAAAAAAAGAATGAAAGCTTGCCATTTGCAATAACATGAATGGACCTAGAGGTTATTATGCTAAGTGAGCCAGAGAAAGACAATACCATATGATCTCACTTACATTTGGAATCTTAAAAAAAGAATAACTAAAACGAAACAGAAACAGACTCATAGTATACAGAAAGAGCTGACGGTTGCCAAGGGGTGGGGTGGGACTAGGGGCAACCCAACTACCATTTCGCTGACATGAAGAATGACATGGTGACTCCATTTATCAGAAACCCTAGAAGTGCCTAATGATTGCCTGCCAGCATGAAACAATTTCCACCAGCAAATAATGGCACAACTGGTTAAAACAAAAAGGTAATATTATGAAACAACAGTAAACTAATCCAGAGACTGATGCTTAAATGTGGCCAAAATTCTCTGAGTATCAGGTAACGTTTCTCTCTTATACTTGAAAATGCAAAGACAAATGCTCTCTCCCAAATCCAGACTCAACGGCAGTCTCATGGGAGTGTACTTAAACAACATACCAGACACACTTGCCTAATGGACAGGAGTGGGTTTCCTCAGTGAAAACAGGACAGAGAAAAAGAGAGCTTCCTCGCTGACTACATCCGCACCTGGCACCCATTTGTGACAAGTTATAAGGCGATCGCAGGTTGTCACTGTCCTGACGTTGCCACTGACATAGATTTGTAAGAAAGAAAAACATATTTCATATTTTTAATAGTGAGTCTTACATGACAAAATTTTTCCTAAATCTTCAATGAGGCCATTTATGTTAACTTTCTTTTCAAGTGAATCTTCCATTCAATACATACAAGAATAGGAATGCTGCACTTATAGGGTTAAAGAAATATAAAAATATCTTATATTTGACTCAACTGGGCCATGATATCATTTCTTCCTCTGGCTTGTTCAACTCTGTATTTTCTGATGCTTAACAAAGACATTCTTTGTGGTTCCCCATTAAAAGCAAAGTGAGAAACTGTGGTCTCCATTATGCCCAGACACATGGCTTTACTGGTCAACACTGCCTTGAATTCTGTCTTTCCATAATCATGAAGGTTTAGTTCGTGTATCACTGGATCAGCATTAGCTGGTTCTCAGATGCAGGGCGCCTCTGGAGAGAACAGCGGCAATCGCAGGCCCTCTCAGGGGCTCTAGATTTGCTACTAAAAGACTGTCAAATGGATTTACCATTCTCTACCAATTAGTCCAGTCTTCATAAGTTTTGAAAAGTCAAATACTTATGACACAAACCATTGATAATAAAGTCACAGCATATAAAAAGTCAGGTACAGGTTGGGAGTTAGGCTTTTAGCCAAGGTCCTGTGCTTCATTCAGCTCCCAAGGCCGTTTGACTCCCTACTTTGTTAAGACCAGAGTTCTGCTGGACTTCAAGGTGACTCTGAGAGTGGACTGTTCTAAAGCCTTATAGGAGGGCCCCCTCCTCCCAGTGAGTGACCCTGCAAGGCCACCCATCTCAGAGAAGATGCCCCAGATTTAAAGATTCCTCAAGACTTGTGTGCAGGTTCCTGCTTGAGTTTAAGATTTATTAAATCATAGATAAATGACATCAGGCCAAAGGACACTTGGGATCTATCTAATCTTGTCTGCCTCAAAGAGCAGGTAAATAAGGCTCCCACAGACTGTTTGAGTTAGGAGAGCTGCTGGGGACCTTGTCCCACCCCACCAGGGACCTTCCATCAGCCCAGCACTTCTGACCACACTTGATGCCCACAGTAGACCTCTCCTGCTCTCCTTTGACACTTCTAAATGTAGAAGCAGAAGTAGGACGCAAAGAGCAAATAATAGCAAACTATCACCTGTCCAGAAAAAATCCAGCCATTGTCAATGTAACAAGAACAGCTACATGGCTGGATACTTTCTGGACAGCCCTTGTATATTCACACATGGTGGTTCTGCCTACTGTTGCTTAGTGCTCATTGGATAGAGGATATTTGCCCAAAGTCACCTTGAATTTATCAGCTATCTACCAACAACTGTTGATGGAGTTGGTGGAACCACAGAAAAGAGTTGTTACTTAGGGCTTTTCACCTGATTCTCAATTGTTAGGAGGATAATAAAAGTCCTTTGGGAAAGCTTTAAAATTTTACATTTGAATTTAGTTAATCAGAAGTTTCATTTGAGTCCAGTGTTTAATTTTTGTACATTAAAACAACTGAATGTCAAGTTTTTGGTTTACACATGTAGAAAAACTTGTGAGTCAGAAAATTCTGTTAGAAATGTATCATTTTAAAACTAAGATCTACTCACTCATATACCAGAGGACATAAGACAATGAGTTTATTATCCCAAGAAACCCACTTTTTATTATATTGTAAGTGGACATGCGCTAAAATTCACTTCTTGGCATAAAGTTTGACAATTTTTAACAATTGTATATATTCATGTAACCACCACCACAATAATGATACAGACCAGTTATATCACACCAACAGTCTCCCTTGTGCTATTGCTTTGTAGTCAAACACTCCCCTTACTCCTAATCCTTGGCCACCATTGATCTATACTCTTGCTTTTTCCAGGATATCATATGACTGGAGTTACAAAGAAGTAACCAACTGAACCAGGGTGTAAAGAGTCTCTAGAACCTTATATCTCTAGCCCATTTCTGTTTCTTCCCAACCACCTCAATTTAAGCCAATAAAAAGAAATATGATTAATTATTAATCAGGAGCTCCTCATTATTTACTAGGTAAATTTTTTTCTCTTCAAAGTACTTTAGAAAAGTAGGCCCCAAAATAGATGCGTGATGATTTTCCCATTCCATTCAGGGCTAGATGATGAAAGCTGAGCTGTTATTCCATAGCTGACTGTGCAAAAAGTGATTAGAAATTCCCCCATATATTAATCCTTGTAAAAAGCCACATTATCATCTCATATTCAGCGGTGCCATGTCTACTTGACATCTGCAGACAAAAGTGTGTGTGTGATCTTCAGAAAGATGTGCAAATTCCCTGTCAATACAGGTAGCAGGAATTAGATGGCAAGATCTCTAATGAAGAGGGCATACAGTATGGTTGAAATATCTCCTCTTTTGAAAATTAATGCTGCAAGGAAATTCATGAGTTTGCTAATTACACTTCCTCTCCTTTTGGTATCAGTGTATCATACAGTTCTTTTTTTTAAAAAGACTTATTTTTATTGTTTTTAACAGAGAGAGAAATACAGAGACAGAAACAGAGAGAAGGGGGAGGGCCCAGAACAGTCTCCACAGCCGCACGTCATTGGTCTTTCCACACAGTTTCATTCCACAGGTGGGCGCGGGGCTGCACAGGGCAGGAACTGGGCCGGGGTCTCACCTTGGTGAGAACCGGACTGGGGGCACTCCCCTGTTTAGCATATGGGACCACACGGGCTGGGGCTGGGGCTGGGATTTGATCCTCGGTCCCCGGGGCTACAAAGTGAGTGCTCAACCCACTGAGCCATCCCGGCCTCCCTCATACAGTTCTTTAAAAAACATTCAATTTATAATGGAATGGATAGTAGTGAGAAAAAAAAGGAAGGCATCCCTTACTTAGTTGGAAATAAATAGAAACATAAAAACATTAAATCTCAAGGCTAGAAAGAAACTTTAAAAAATTAACTATTCCAAAAACACATGTTTCTTATCCAAATCAAAACTTAATCAAATGACTTACCTAAGACCAGTCACTGTATTAATGGCTGAGGCACATAAAAACACAGATTTCCTTAATTAATAATCAATGTTTCCACTCTACCATATTATTTATGCTCTATCAAGTCACGTAGGCATCAACCTGTCAGTCAATGGTAAGAGTCACCTTGCAAATATCTTTGGACTACTACTGAACTCTTCTCTCTGCATCCGAGTTAAGTCTGCTTTCAAGCTACAAATTATAGCATGAAATTCTTTGACTAAATAAACAAATTGAAACATCTTACAGCTCCTACAGGCAAGAGTACCTGAGACACAATCTTAAGCTATTATAATAACCTGCTAAATTTCTAGGGATCTATTCCATTCTAGTTTGAAAAAAGGACAGGGCAGAAAGCATAGCTTTCATCCTTTGCTCCACATTTGCAATAGACAGGGCCCCGAATCTCTGTTCAATAACCCAAGATAAATCCATGCAATCACTTCTGAGAATGATTTCATTGTAAACATGTAAAATCTTGGGGAGATTCAGTTGGCTGAATTTTTGTAAATTATCAATTCTTTTTAGTCACTAAGGCATATAAACCAGAGGAATGGATCTCAAAGTGGTGTCCAAAACAGCAGCCTTAGCAACTCCTGGAACTTGTGAGAAATGTGTATTTTTACCCCACACCCACTGAATCAGAAACTGGGGATGGGACACAACAACCTGTGTTTTAATAAGCTCTCCAGATGCTTCTAAAGCTGTTTGAGAAAAGCTGAACTAGAACACTCCAAATGCTACAATAACTTGTGTTGATGGACTGATAACTCTGGCACACAGACATGAGTTCAATGGCCTCTAGTTCTTAAAGCTTTCTCTACAGGGGCCCCAAAACTTGTACAAAGCATCAAGCTTATCCAAGTTAGATCACTTTTTGGCAACGATCTATGGCAGACGCTGCCTAAAAATGAGTCATTTTCCAAAAGTATGGAGGAGTTTTATGAAGACAGAATTTATGACTCAATTTTCTATTGTTTAATGGACAACCGGGTATATCCATTAAAATTAGATTTTGCCTGCTTTTCCCTAAAGACAGAAACTAACTTAAAATGAAGAGGAGAGAAATAGGAAATAGTGACAAGAAGACACACATTGCTGCTCTGTTGTAACTTATGAGAAGCTGGCTTGATCAATGGAATTGGTATACACGGTCACTGTCCTATCAATGGGGACATTCTATCATTAAGGGCCTGGGTCCAGCACTAAAAAGATGAAAAGCTGGACAAATGATCGCATTTCCTGGTGTTAATAACACAATAAAGGAAAATAAAATCAGATTTTTTAAAACTTATTTTTTTTTGTTAAAAAGAAAGGTGAAAAATACCTAAGGCATCAGAGTCAATGAATGCTTCTACTTTAAAAAATAGATAAGAAATACAAGGGAAGCCGGGATGGCTCAGTGGGTTAAGCGCTCACTTTGCAGCGCCAGGGACCGAGGATCTAATCCCGGCCCCGGCCCGTGCGGATATGCTGAACTGGGGAGTTCCCTCAGTTCAGTTCTCTCTCTGTCTCTGTATCTCTCTCTCTCTCTCTCTCTCAGTCAAAAACAATTAAAAAAAAATAAATCTTGGGAAGCCGGGATGGCTCAGTGGGTTAAGTGCTCACTTAGCAGAGCCGGGGACTGGGGATCGAATCCAGGCTCCGGCCTGTGTGGACCCATATGCTGAACTGGGGAGATCCCCCAGTTCAGTTCTCTCTGTGTCTCTGTATCTCTCTCTCTCTCAAAAATAAATAAATAAATAAATATTTTTAAAAAAAAAGAAAAAGAAATACAAAACACTGATAAAAGAACCCAAAGATAACCTGGGTAAATGAAGAGACTTACAATGTTCATGTACTAGAAGACTTAGTGTAGTTAAGATGTCAATTCTCCGACTGATATAGATTTAACCCAATCCCAATCAAAATCCCAGTGATTCTTTTTTGAAGGATAGTCGAGCCAATAATAAAATTTATATAAAAATAAAAATAATTATATAGTTAAAAACAATTTCGATATAAAACAAAGCTAGAGAACTCATACTATCCAATTTTAAGACTAACTCTATTATTGGCACAGGAAACACAAATCAATGAACCAAATAGCCCAGACATAGAAGCACACAAATATAATCACCAGATGTTTTTTGTTTTTTTTTTACAAAAGCACAAAGGCAATTTAATGGGAAAGGGTGGTCTTTTCAACAAATTGTGCTGGAACTACTTGAAGCCCACAAGCAAAACCAAAATGAAGTACAACCTATGCTTTAGATTTTAAATGAAAATTAACTCAAAATATATCACAGACCTGACTGAAAACATGTAACTACAGGGAAAAATAATCTTTGTGACCTTGGGTTAGGTAAAATGTTTGTAGACAGGACACTAAAAGCACAAGGCAAAAAAGAAAAAAAACCTGATTAATTGGACTTTATCAAAATTAAAGACTTTTGGTCTATGAAAGACCCTGCTAAAGATAAGCTATAGACCAAAAAAAAAAAAGCTAATCATATGTCTAACACAGGACTGGTATCAAAAGTCACAAAAACCTAATTTTAAAAATGGGTAAAATACTTGAGCAGATACTTCCCAACTAAGCATATTAAAAGATTCACCATAAGGAAAATACAAAATATTAATAATAAATGACACTGATATACATATACTACCAAGTACTTACTGAAATGGCTAAAGTAAAAGCACAACAAAAACCTGACAATATCAAGTGTTGAGAAAGATGCAGAACAACTAGAATTCTCATACATTGCAAGCAGAGACGCAAAATGATACAGCCATTTTGGAAAATTACTTGGCAGCTTCTTATAAAGTTAATCATACACTTTTTCTATATGACCCAGCATTCCCACTCCTAGACAGTAATTCCAGAGAAATAAAAGCCTACATTCACACAAGACTCTGTACATGAATGTTTATAGAAGCTCTATTCACCAACAACCAAATATCCTAAATGTTCTCAAAACAAATTGCAGTACCTCCCTACAATAGAATACTCAGCAATAAAAAGGAATGAATTATTTTTTAAACAACAATATGCATAAATCTCTAATGCAGTATGCCCAGTAAAAGAAGCCAATCTCCAAAAGTTACTTCTTTGTAACTCCAGTCATATGATATCCTGGAAAAAGCAAGAGTATAGATCAGGGGTGTCAAACTGGTGGCCCGCGGGCCACATGCGGCCCCTGAGGTAATTTTCTGTGGCCCACAACACTCTGAAATAAAACGAAAATAGAAAACATTGTTATGAAGAAAATAGCGCTTAGGGGAGATCGAGGCAATACCTACACACAATTCCCTCGTTAACCCTTTAACTACAGAAGACGAGTATACACGTGGCCCAGTGCCTTTCCTGGGGGCCTGTGGGCGTGTATAAACGCGCTGACTCAGTTCTGGCCACGTTTGTAAATGTGATGTGGCCCACGTGAACCTTGCCTGTTGCACCAAATGGCCGTGTTTTAATTGAGTTTGACACCCCTGGTATAGATCAATGGTGGCCAAGGATTAGGAGTAGGGGGGAGTGTTTGACTACAAAGCAATAGCACAAGGGAGACTGTTGGGGTGATATAACTGGTCTGTATCATTATTGTGGTGGTGGTTACATGAATATGTACAATTGTTAAAAATTGTCAAACTTTATGCCAAAAAGTGAATTTTAGCGCATGTCCATTTACAATATAATAAAAAGTGGGTTTCTTGGGATAATAAACTCATTGTCTTATGTCCTCTGGTATATGAGTGAGTAGATCTTAGTTTTAAAATGATACATTTCTAACAGAATTTTCTGACTCACAAGTTTTTCCACATGCGTAAACCAAAAACTTGACATTCAGTTGTTTTAATGTACAAAAATTAAACACTGGACTCAAATGAAACTTCTGATTAACTAAATTCAAATGTAAAATTTTAAAGCTATCCCAAAGGACTTTTATTATCCTCCTAACAATTGAGAATCAGGTGAAAAGCCCTAAATAACAACTCTTTTCTGTGGTTCCACCAACTCCATCAACAGTTGTTGGTAGATAGCTGATAAATTCAAGGTGACTTTGGGCAAATATCCTCTATCCAATGAGCACTAAGCAACAGTAGGCAGAACCACCATGTGTGAATATACAAGGGCTGTCCAGAAAGTATCCAGCCGTGTAGCTGTTCTTGTTACATTGACAATGGCTGGATTTTTTTCTGGACGGTCCTTGCATGTCAAAGTAGAAATCTCAAGCTCTCTCTACTGATGACACCCTTTCTTCCATTTATGCAAAACTACCATTTCAGTGACTTCTTATTATAAACTAGATGCTTTAGATAGGTTCTCATTTAACCCTTACAACAGCTCATTTGCCAGCTGAGGTAAGAATTTGGTGGTCACACAAGTCAGTAAGTGATAGATGTAGCTTCTAATTATTACTACCTAAACTTTTCCCCAATCTCCAACTCAGCTAGTGAACTCAAAGAAAGGAAGAAAGGAAGGAAGGAAGGAAGGAAGGAAGGAAGGAAGAAAGAAAGAAAAAAAGCCTCTGCTTTAAGTTGTCTTTCTTATATACCAAATATTATAAATTGCTACAGAAATATAACAGATTAGAACATAAAACCAAGTAAAAACATTACTGTTATTTGTATTTGCATGTTGTATCTTCAAACTATGAAATGAAGAGTTACCCCAGTTGGAGGGAACAAAATCTGGAGTCACAGCAAGTAGATTCAAACTTTTTTTTTTTGACAAAGAAACAGAGAGAATGGGGGGTGGGGGGAGGCAGAGCAATCTCCACAGTCAGATGTCATCTGTGCGCAGTGCGGGAACTGGGCTGGGAGCCTTCTGCATTGGGGCATGGCCCCGCTGGGGGCCCCCTACATGAGAAGCATGCCCGGGGCAGGAGCTGAACCAGGGGCCTCCCACATGGGAAGTTCATCCCGGTAAGAACCAAACTGGGAGCCTCCCACAGGGAAAGCACACCCCAGTTCAGCATATGGGTCCACACAGGCCGGGGTTGGGACATGATCCTTGGACCCTGGGGCTGCAAGACAAATGTTCACCCTGCTGAGCCATCCTGGCTTCCACCACCACAAGTAGATTCAAAAGGAGTATGTGAATGTATCCTCTCCTCCCTGAGATCACATCACTCAGATGGCATGTATTTATGTATGCATTGTGACATGTATAGTAAGGTGACCAGACGTCCCGCTTTTGGCGGGGCAGTCCCAATTTTTAACAATTTGTCCCACGTCCCACGGCGTTTTAAAAAAGTCCCGATTTTTGGAAAGAATGCACGACAAGTTAGGGAACGGCGGGAGATAGACCAAATTTTTAATCAAGAACCCCCTCCTCCCCGGTCAATGGCGTCCCGCTTTACCAGTTAAAATCTGGTCACCTTAATATAGTCAAAAAATTTTCTGGACTAAAAGCAATGTGATATCCCTAATGTATTTCCTTAATCCTTTAAATGTTAATCTGTCTCAGGGGGAAAAACTTATTTTATCTTTTTTGGTAGATTAAATAGACCACCAAAATGATTACTGACCACCATTACATGAACTCCAGCTGCCGTTTTCTTCACTGGCTGTCTTACCAGCTGTTCCCTCTATCTTCAGCGGCTCAGGAGTCCCACATTCACAGAGAAGTGGCCACTATCTTGCCTTCCATATGTGTTTTGTTTTTTTTAAAGAAGCATTTACAAGTGGAAGTATCTTTGCTAATTTTTAAAACTGGCACTGGAAACAAAATTGCAAGGTAAGACAACAACTCTTCTTGGCAAAGCAAACAGATGACCAAAAGTGACCATATAATGCCCCCATATCCAACACCTTTTCTACAATTCTCATTGTATTTGGGGCTCTTCTGACCAATTAATATTTCTTTTTTTTAAAGTTTTTTTTTTATTTGTTAATTTTTTGACAGAGAGAGAGAGAGATACAGAGACAGAAACAGAGAGAGAATTGAACTGGGGGCACTCCCCAGTTCAGCACATGGTTCCGCACGGGCCGGGGCCGGGATTCGATCCTCGGTCCCCGGCGCTGCAAAGTGAGAGCTCAACCCACTGAGCCATCCCGGCTTCCCCTCAATTAATATTTCTATCATCCTGGAGAATTAAACAAAACAAAACAAAACAAAACAAAAAACTTTTAATTCAAATATAATCCAATATAGACCTACAGTTTGAGGAGAGACAAAAATCACGAGTGAATTTAAGTTTTATTATATCTTTATGATTTTTGTAAGTCAAACAAATAAAAAAGCTTAAAAAATATGTAGCACCTGAAACTCTAACAGGATGCTTATCTTTCCTCAATACAATACATTAAAACAATCTAATATTTAGTAACTTTTTTGGTAGCCAAATTGCATTATCAATTTATATTGAGTTTATAGTCAACTAAAATGGAAAGCTTGTTTCCTACACACTATTATTAAATTATCTCCTTTCTAAAAGATTATCCCCTTGTTCCACCATGAGAATATTTACATCTCTAAATCCAGTCTATTCTGACTTTCCTGCAGATATCTCTCTTGCTGTTTATTTTTAAAGAAGCAAAAAAAAAAAAAAAGTCTTTTATTTTTGTTTTTTTTGGGGGGTGGGGTTTTGTTTGTTTGTTTTTCAGTACATTCAGTATTTGGAGTCCTGCCACTTAACATCTGGATATCTCTCAAGTTGAAATTCAACTTGGTGAAATGTGCTTTACTTAAACTTTTTTTTTTTTCTGCTTAAACAATTTTGAAAGCTATTTGCTTAAGAATCAAATTTGGTTCTATAGATGCATATTTCTTTACCTCTGTCTTCAAGCTATAATCTTTCAAGTCAATGGTTTTTCTTCAAGCTGAACTCTAAAACATTGGAAGTAATAACTGAGCTACTAAGTATTTCTCTCACTCGACCTTCTACATGGGATAAAGAAAAATACCTAGGAGATAGATGCAATTCATTTTCATTCAGCTGAGCATCTTTTACTGGAATTAAGTCACAAACGGTAAAAAAAAAATTTTTTTTCAGAGGAACTACTTGACAAAATAGTCACAAGATTCCTCAGTCCACAAAAAATGTAAACACTTATCTAAGTGGTTATTTTACATATAATTTACATATCATTTACATATCATTTTCAGTCTTCTATCAGGAAAACTAGCAAAGGCACCCATGATAATGCAACAAGGAATTCTTTTGAGGATAGATGTTTGACTGGCTCAAAATGCATAGGTTAAAAATTGTTAATGTTAATCTAAACTCTTATTTCAAGACACAGTAGGGCAGCTAAAGTAGTGTCTACCCAAATCCCAAATAAATGTGCCAGAGATCAAACACGAATAAATTACAATGCTCTAATGTCAGAAACATCTCAGCTATTGTGCCAAGTATCACAATGCCTGTCATATGGGCAATGGGTTTCTCTTTCATTTCACATAACTAGCAGAGCTCTGGATAAAGAGACTGGGAACACAGATACACCGAACTGAGCTGAATGCATTCTTCAAGGACCTCTACTGTATTCAAGGCACTAGAGTGACTCAAAAGCAATGGTGGAGGGAAAACAGTCTTTAACATCAAATAACATACCAGTAGTTCCATTGGGAAGGGAGGGAGAGGCAAGTACAATACAACACAATGCTTAATATAAGACCATTAGAATAAATGTCAACAAAGTTATAAACAATGTACTGACAGAGATCACTTCTGATTTCAGGAAACAGATGCTTTTAATAAGACTTCACGGAGTACAGGCCACTAACACAGATAATAAAAAAACTGAGGTGGGAGAGGGGCCCAGGGAAAGGATTCTGGCCTGGGGAGTGATACAATCGGGGCTGCATTTCAGGACAATTAATCAGATGGCAGCATGTAGCACAGGCTGGGAGTGGGCAGACCAAATGTAAGCAGCTAGCATATTGGCAGCTGGAAAAAAGGTCATCTACAGAGACAGCAAAAGACCAGGTGTGGGGTGAGGGACAGGGGAATTTTCAATGTGAATGACATTTTAGGACCTAGGGTCAGTCATTTTAAAAATGAAGGAATTCCTGAATTGGAGGGAAAGTCTTGAGAATTAGCTTTAAACAACAACAACAACAACAATAACCAAAAAGAAAAGATCAATTTTTGGTGTACAGAATAATTAAGAAAAAAGTACTGCTATTTCCCACATACCTCTCCTCCACCACCCAGTTTCCCCTATTATTAACATCTTACATCAGGGTGGTACATTTGTTACAACTGATGAGCCAACACTGAGACATCATTATTAACCATGTACATTAGGGTTCACTCTTGGTGTATTTCCTATGGATTTTGACATATGTATAATGACATATATCCACTATTACCAATATCACAAAGAACCATTTCACTGCCCTAAAACCCCTGTGTGCCACCACCTATTCATTCCTCTGTCCCTTTTCCCGAGTCCCTGGCAACCACTGATCTCTTTGCTGTCTCCATAGTGCTGCCTTTTCCAGAATGTCATACAGTTGGAATATGTAGCCTTTCCAGGCTTAGGTTTTCTAGGTGCCAGCTGGCGCAACAGCTTCCACTAACTCACGGTGTCAGCTCAATACTTTTGTGGCTTATGTGAGAGATGAGATGCTAGTGAAATGCAATGTCATGATGTGCTTATAAGAAAATCTAGCAACTGTAAATATACAAAACCATGTAAGTGTTCTAACGTGCAAGATTTTACCATGGTTCCAGACCATTATCCATCCTTATAAAGCGTAATGCTTTGAGAGCAGACAGAGCATCCCTTCTGCCTTGAACCCCAGCAAACTAATCTCAAAATTCAGCAGTTTTAAAAAAATGTAAGGACTAACCAAGATATTCTGCTTGAAATATTTAATATAGTGCTGGGCACAGAGGAAACACTCAATAAATGGCAACTATTAATTGTTTCAAGATCTCTAAGTTTTCTATGAACGAAAAAGCATTAAATACAGCCAAGAATATGAGAGATCAAAGGTAATATTTTATAAAACTCATGTACATAGTAAATAGTTTTAGAGGCAGAATTCTGCCACTGTTAGGAAAAATATTTTTTAATGAAAATTGTGACAAAGATTCTTGATGAGTCTAGAAGTCTGAACATCACAGCCTTGGCGAAGGCTAGGTAACACTGGAGAAGCACTCTGGTCTCGCTGTCATCCTAATGAGCTTTTCCCTTGCCTAATTCAATAGATGATACCACACCATAGAGTTTGGTTTCTTTAGAGACTGACATCAAGAAGACCAGGTTATCTCTTAAAGGTCATCAATAAAGAAAGCAATTAAAAGGTTTCGATTTCAGGGAATTGAAAGTTAGCTACTAAAGCAGAAAGCTTAGCATGTGTCAGCTGGCAAGGTAGAGGGGTCGGGAACGCATGAAGCCCAGGGCTGCTTAGGGGCTTGTCAGTGTTCCCTCAGTTGATGCAGAAGCTTTACCCACAGTGTGAGTTCACACCTGGAATCTGTCTTACACTCTCTGTTTGGATATCCAGCAACTATCCTGAGATAGGATTTAGGACTCTCTCCTGTAACAGCAAATTGTATCTTTTGGCTAATGGTCAAGTTCCACTATAACTTTTGTCTTGCTAACTCTGACAATGAGAATGAGCACAATCCATCTCCAAAGCCTTCTAGAGATGATCTCAAATGTAATATGTTCTTGCCCTAAGGATTTCTATAAAAAGGAACATAGGTCAATCATCTCTATACATTCATTTAAGGAAGACAGACACTTTTTCATTGCAGTGACCAATTCTACACTGAAAAACTCTCTTGGAACATAATGGGTGCTCAATAAGTATTTCTTGACTGAATAAATGAGGTCCAAAAAGATAAGTACTAAAATGGTACAAAAAAAACTGAAGGCAGTTTGATTAAAAGCTTCAAGCCCGAAGGTCAGGAATACCCCTGTGTGGCTCTGGAGGGCAGACCTCTCAGGAAGCAGTGGAAGGTAGAATTGCAGTGTCACTTAAGAGTATTGGCAGCAAAATCTGCTGATCCAATTCTACAGCTCCCCAGGCTCATCATTTAGGAAGGTTTTTTTTGTTTTTTTTTTTGTTTTTTTTTTTTAAATTTATTGTTAAATTTGATGAGGTTACATTGGTTGGTAACAATTAGACAGTTTACAGATGTACAAGTCCACCTCACATCATTCATGCATCGTATTATGTGCCCATCACTCAGTATCAGTTCCCCTTCCATCACCTTATATCTAGTGCCCACTCCCACCTCCCCCCACAACTGT
>PVKE010017238.1:0-31002 GCA_004027555.1 Craseonycteris thonglongyai
GTGCTTTGTTTGTCTGTGTTAACATTTTCTGTAAATAGGACTTTGAGCAGAGAGAATCTGAGGCATTTTTCAGAGAAAATGCACCAGAGATGAGGCACACCAGCCAAAACAGAAAATCGCCTTAGGGAATTTTTCAGGGCTCAAGGGCCTAGCTGGAACAAGGGCTTCCTCCCCTAATTGCTGTGTAAACCTCAGGCAAGTTCCTTAATATCCCTCATGACTCAGCTTTGTCATTTGAAAAAGGGGACTGGGGATCCCTAACTTAGTTGTGGGCACACTCTTTCCACCCCTAACAATCTCTATAGCACAGCAATTCCTGATTCAGGGGCAGAACACAACCTTCTTCTCATGGGCTTTTGGGACTGAGTCCTCTATTTAAACGGCTTATAAGACAGTGATCTGAGTTCTGATCCTGATTTTATCTTTAACCAGCCCTTAGTCAAGTCCCTTTACATTTTTGAGCCTTGGTTTCCTCATCAGTCCAAACTGTACTTCTGTTTAGGGTAGTTAGGAGGCTCCAGCATAATAACAGATATAGAGTGCCTATCTGGGTGCTTAACACTGAGAAAGCTCAGGAAGCGTGAGTTATTCTCACCACCACTACTGAGTGCAGACCTACTATGCACCTGGCACTCACAGCGAGTAGGGCACAGCGGTAAAAAAAAAAAAAAAAAAAAAAGCATGTGTCCTGCTCTCAAGGAGGCTGAATGAAGTTCATTGTAGGTCAGGCTTCAGGCTCTTTGCTCCTGCCACTCCACCTTTTGAGTTGGGCCTTAGAGGATGAGTCACGTTGGAGTTACCTGAGAATGGAAGAGAGCTATGCAACCATGTCAGCAAAGCTGGGGAAACAGGACCACGTAGGGAAGCTTCCAGTATTTTAGTTCAGTTCCAAGTCAGGACCCCTTCAGGACCATCTCGCACAAACTATTAAATCTATTAAAGACTTAGCCAAAATATATGAAGGACCTACTATGCACCCCTTCAAAGACTTCATAGCTAACAGCTTAATGAATTCTCACAGTATAAAGGAAAGGTCATTTTAACCATTCCCATTTCAAAGATGAGAAAACGGAGGCTTAGAGAGGTTGAGTAGCCTGATCAAGTGTCCACGTTACGGATGCAAAGGGCAAGCATTCAAGTTCAGGGAGACGGACTGCAGATCTGCGCCCTATACCTTTGATAGGACAAATGCTGCATTTTGCTTTATAAAGTTATATGTGCATCCAGGCATCCAGGTAGCCATTAAATGTCATTGATACATATTGAGTCTTGACATGAAATGGGGCAGAGGTCAGAGAAACTGTTTTATTGTGTATAGCTGATGTGTTTCTTTTTAAAGTATCATATTTAGTGGCCTTATGTGGAAACAGCCATAACTGTGCTAAAGTATTTCATTTGGTCATTGAACTGCTTATGGCTTTCAATGACTTATTATCTCTTTAGTTGCTCAGCTTGCCTTGAAATTAAGAGGTTCATATAAGACTGAGGCAATCCAGCCAATAGTGTATCCGGTGAATTTTTCCATTCTTTTTAAGGACTGGCACATTACAAACTCTACTTGGTTCAAGATATCAGTATAATTTAGAAGCTACTGGATAACAGTGGGCTGACTCTACCACAACCCATTTTGTTTGTCTATGCATACTATAAATCAATGTACAAATAAGTAATGGTGCTAAAGATCAACTAAGATCTTTCCATTTTTGACTCAAACACTTGCAAATGCTGTAGGGCTATGGAATAAAGTCTAATCGTCTTAGCAAAACATGCAAGCCTTCTGTCCTAACAAATTATGTTCTTCTATACCCATTTGTATTTATGCATATTTATTTCAACTGATTTGGCAATTCATCTTACATTCTCTCTATCCACCATAATATTTACATACCCTTCAGGATCCAACCCACATGTTAGCTTCTCTGTTAGGTTTTTCCTGATTTTCCAAAGTGAATTTAGTTGACACTTGTGTTTTATTCCCATAACACCTTGTGAAAAGTCCAGCTGAAGAATGTATGATGTTCTCTTATAATTATCTGTTTTTACTTCCATATTCCACAGCAAAGAATGATTACCTACTGGGCAGGCATTGTATTTTATTCACTTCTTTTTTTCTAAATTTATTACTAGTACCATACCAGTGACTACCCATTGTAGAAACTCAATAAGCTAAACAGTTGAGTGAATGAACAGATAAATGCATGCCAGCTATCATTCTCACTTTACTTTTGATTCATTCTCCTAATGTGATCGAGATAAAATGACTCATCGCCATGTTTTCAGGTTTCCAGCCTTCATGTCTTCACCCATGCTGTTTCCTGTTCTTATAGTCTCTTCCTTCCAATAGCTACAGTACCTGTTAAATCTTACGCATCTTGAAAAGCACACCTAAAATGGTCCCTCCTCCTCAAAGCCTTTCCTAGTCCCTGGTCCAAAAGCCATCTCTCCTTCCTCTGTATTTTTTTGCACATCATCAGTGCTTCCTTCCTTCTTTTTGTTTCTTTCTAATCTCTTTCTGCAGTATGTCTGTTTATGTTAATTCATAATTAGTCATTCACAGGTATTTATGCTTATGTGCAATTGCAAGCTCTTTCAAATGAGATCCTATGTCATTTTCTTTGTACCACGTTCTTGTAGGAATGCACAGGGGCCCATATTCTAGGCTGATGCAACTGAGATGCTTAGCAAAATAACTGATGGAGTTATACATTTTATCCTGTTCACATTTTTTCAAAGTACATTTCATATTATTTCTGCCAAAGATGACAAAACCCAGTGAAAGCCTTCGCTGAATCGGGCATATTTTTATTGTCCAAGGAATTTTCTTAGGGTTTTATACCAGTTTTGTTTCCTTCTGTAGGTGCTAACAAGCATGCATATAGGTGGTGGTGGATTGCCCGATACTGTCTTCCAAAGAAAACTAGCTTTGTTACATTTCCACACTTAGAAAAACAGAGATAGTAAACATGAGTCATAGCCTTGACACCACTGTAGCACTAAAATCAGTTATTTATATGAGCTAATCTAAAAGTAATAACAACTAAAAAAGTGTTCTTGCTCTCTTTAAAATACACAGGAATGCAGATATCCTTTTATGGGCATCTACTAGTTAGTTACAGAATCTCTTAATAATGCAGGTGAAGCTCTTTTTAAATGATCTTTTCCTGCATCTTTTTTTTAAACAGCAAAGAGAAAAGGAATGGCTCACCCAATAGTGCAAACCTAAATGAAAGTTTGGTGAGGTTTGTGCTGGGAGGATGGTGGGAATGTGTTCTTACAAAATCAGAGCAACGGCGTTGCGGATGCACTAAGTTGGAAGTGATAAATACAATGAATTGAGCTCTCTCTGCAGACTTATCCCCCCCCCCTTTTTTTTTTTTTACCGCTAATGATTTGATTTGTCAAATATCAAAAGCAGAGAGAATAAAACTAAAATTTGCTTGCACTTGCTAAATCCTTTAACTCTTTTCTATAATTACAAAGTATCCTTCTGGAAGGGTGCTCTATTTAAAGGTGTGTTCAATGCTATTCAGCTCAAAAAGGTTAACCTCCCCCAAACATACATCTTCTACTAAAAAAAATAAATTTTTTTCTTGGTGAATGACTGATTTTCATCTATATGGTAAGTTGAAAATGTATATGGATAAAACAATAAATAATCTTTGTAAATGAGTAGACAATTTGTACATGATGAGCATGGTAGGATAATTTTAAATGATAGCTTCAGAGAGATGGGGAGCTTTTGGTTTTGGGGAGAATAATGGCCAGTGAATTAATACTATGCAATTTCTCTCTATATTTTTCCTTCACCAGAGACTTCTTAAAAGAATCTATTAAAGACTATTCTACCTGCGAATGAGCTTTAAATTACCTTTGCTTCTGTCAAAGGCCATTTATCAACCTGACAGTGTGAGTTTCTAAAAGCAAATAAGGGCAAGAAGGGGTCCTGCACTCTTGCCTTGTCAGAATTAAGCTTCTTTTCCACAAGGAAAAGGCATCATTGAGACAGCTGTTGTATTTTACACACACTCAGAGAAACACTACATAATGTCTCATTTTGGAGAGGCCTATATAAATCGTGTTTGACTTAATTCTGAATGTCCCCACCTTGCAACAGTACATTAACAAATACACACAAGTATATTCATCCATCTCTGTGAATCTCATGTACTTAGTTTTAAAATGCAAAGGTAAAAGAGGAGAAAAGCTATCTCTATTTTCTGTAAGTAACTTCCGATTATGTATTCTTTTGGTGTTTTTATGCATGTTTTTATAGTCTGTGTATGGAAATTTAAGACAAAATGGATGATGTTGCTTGGGTAATATTTTCTATAGGCTACAGTGATTTAAAAAATCTGATTAGGTTTATGCAAGCCTAAGTTTGATACAATGGTCATTTTGTTAAAACAACAAAACAGTTTGCTTGAGCAAATGCCTACATATAAACATTCAACACCTAGACACAAATGTCTGTGTTTTATTAACCAATGTCCTTGAGAACATATCTATGTAACTTGAAAAACTCCCTTCTTACTAATGGAGTGGAACACTGTAGAGAGAATTCTATTAAACAAAAAGTCAGTCTTATTATTGGATCTTGCTGGATCAATGATGCTAAAAAACATTACCCAACCAGTTGAAAGGTATTTATTGTCAGATGTCTGTCTAAATAATTATAGCCATTCTGTTTAAATTCAATAACTCAAAAATTACACTGTTGAATGAGTATGTGTGTCAGTTAATTGATAAATCATACTACAGGTAAATTCTAGAGAACAGTAAGAGTGGAAGCTGATGGTTGATTTAAAAAATCTATTCTTATACAAGCATGTGTATTTTACATTTTTACTAGAAGTCACTTTGTATCATTTCTACCTTTTTTAAATTTATTTTTATTTATTTATTTTTTATTGTTTTTGACAGAGAGAGAGAGAGAGAGAGATACAGAGACAGAGAGAGAACTGAACTGGGGGAACTCCCAGGTTCAGTACATGGGTCCACACGGGCCGGGGCCGGGATATGATCTTCGGTCCCCAGCGCTGCAAAGTGAGCGCTTAACCCACTGAGCTACTCAAGCTTCCCCTCATTTCTACCTTTGATGAAAAAAAAAAAGTTCACTGTAGGCTTGGGCTATCGTTACTTGCATAAATTAAAGTGTAAATAGATAAGTCAAATTTCAGATGGAAAACAAGATAAGTTACCTTAAGTATTTCAAAAATACAATCAAAGTATTTGGGCTAGAAAATATTATTGCATAATATTTTAGTTTTTAAGAAGGCCAAACCTCAGAAATTCACCTTGAGCTGATTTGTTGAGAGAAACTGCAAACTTGAAATGAACCCAAACTGAGAAAATTTGACATTATTAGACAATACACAACATGGGTGAAGGAGGTCAAAAAGTAACAACTTACAGTTATAAAATAAATAAGTCTGGGGGTGTATGTAACGTGCAGCATGGTGACTATAGTTAATAATACTATACTGTATATTTGAAAGTTGCTAAGAAAGAATATCTTAAATGTTCTCATCACAATAAAAAATGTGTAATCTATGTATGTTGACAGATGTTAACTAAATTTATTGTAGTGACATTTTTCAATAAATACAGGTTTTGAATAAATTACATTGTACACTTGAATATAATATAACAGTATATTCAGTTACACCTCAGAAATAAAAGAAATTAAAAAATGAAGGAAAAACAAACACCCCCCAAAGTAGCTAATGCTATCTTATGGACAGATATAAAAATTAATATAAATATAAGCATGACAGAAATACTAGAAAAATAATATGCAAGATGTACAGGCAAACTAATAAATGTTTGCTGACATTTTATTCATAGACAGTTGTTAATTCTTTAAAGAAAGTTTGGTATAATTACATTTAACTTTTACAATCATTTGTTCTGCAAACTTTACACAAAAGCTAAAGGTTTATTCTAAAGAAATTCAAGTCATTAAAAAATTGTTTCCAAGAAAACATATTGCAGTATTATTAATAGTTCTACTTTCCTTAAGCACTTTTAGTGGTATACAAGGTGGTGCACATTTTTTGGTTCTAAAATTTCTCTGCTAATTTTTTGGTTAAAAATCAAACAAAACAAAACCAAAAAACTTCAAATTATCACTGAGATTGCTCTAAATTCCCTGAGAAGGAAAGTGTTTTTACAAAGGAATGTGAGGTACCATGGAGACTTCCCTTTGTCAGCAAAATGAATGAATCACATGAGGTGCTTGAATCTGGATTAGACAAAATAAAGCAAATCCTCCACTGTTAGTGTTTTTGAGAGTCAGAAGGGGCCTTTTCTACTACGAGGGCAGCCTTATGGCCGGAGTAAACTCTCTTTTTTATAATTTCCATTTGTTCCTAAAAATAAAGACACAGAGGAAGAAAACAGTAGGGTATTCTAAAAGGTATTCATATTGACCATCAGAATAACACTTAGTTAAGATATAACAGCTATTTCAATATGTAAATACACCCACATATTAAGAAGGCATATGTGGGGAAGCTGGGATGGCTCAGTGGATTAAGCGCTCACTTTGCAGCGCCAGGGACCAAGGATCGAATCCTAGCCCCGGCCCATGCAGAACCATGTGCTGAACTGGGAGCTCCCCCAGTTCAGTTCTCTCTCTGTCTCTGTATCTCTCTCTATCTCTGTCAAAAAAACAATATAAATAAATAAATATTTAAAAAAAAAAAAAAAGAAGGCATATGTACTCAACAAAGAGGCCATCTTCTCTGTTACCCCAACATTTCTAGGATAAAGTCAAAGAAGTATCTGGAACCACATTTTAAAGCAAATGTTGTTCTCTGAATTATAGGCCTTATGTCTGTTCTGGAAATAGTTGCGTGGCCCGTGTAATTATATGAGTCATAAGGGATACTCTCATTGCTGTTCATCCTACTTATATTCCACGGAACAAATATTCAGAAGTCGAGGAATCAATGATAAAAAACTATGTCTGGTGGAGTTCAAAGGCCACAGGCTCACTTTTCTTATAATTAGAATTTAAACTTAAGGGTCCCAGTTGACAGGATAAGAAGACCTCCTGCCTCTCTCGGGAAGTCCTCAGTAGCTATGAGGGGACATGCAGGTAGGTCACGGATTTGTTTGAAGTCTGACCTCACTGGGCTGTTACAGAGAATCGTATTATACTGAAAAATTTGGCCAAAGCTATTTTCTCTCCAGCAGAACAGTGCGCTTCAGAAGAGAAGTGTCAAATTATTTAATTCTTTGTGCTGAATGTGGTTGGAACAAGGGCGGATATATTGGACCCTACAAGCTAAATACAGTTCCTATACATTCTGTCTGCCTTCAGCTTACAAGTCATCTTGCTGTGTGGGAATTTTTATAGAGCGAAAATGTGTTAGTTAAATGTAAATTTATTTATTTTTTCCCTTTTCTCTTAGTCAAAGCAAAGAAAGGGGTCAAAATGATGAGAATTGTAGTTTCAAGAGTAGAAAAAAAAAAAAGTCTCATTTGCCTGTGAGAGAAAGCTAGTAATATATTTGGAATGTCTTGTCTCCATATTTAATCTTTTTATAAATAAGTGTAGTTGGAGTATATCAAGTTATAAGCTCATGGATAGTAGAGACTATGTATTAAAACTGTCATAACAATTAGATCCATAAGGAGTACACAGGAAATAGTAAAGAGCATTTTTTTGGTATGAGAGAGATTATGAGGTTTAAAATATTCTTCCTTCCAGAATGGGGGAGTAATTTTGCTCTTACTATTTCTTTGTACATATTATTTATTTCGAACAATTTAATATCCCTTGATATGGACAAATTTCTATTACATCTTACAATTAACTTATCAAGATTCCCCAACAGAGTTAAAAGGAAGAAGTTTGTTCTGATGCAATTTTTGAAAGAGGTATTGTAAGGTCATCATAAATAAGTGAATTCAGCTGGTGATATAATAGAAGCTTAGCAAACATGATATTATTCCTCATTCATTTTTTTATTGTTTTTGACAGAGACAGACAGAGACAGAGAAAGACAGAGAGAAGTGGGAGGGACCAGAGCAGTCTCCATAGTTGTACGTCATCAGTTCTTGACATGGTTTTGTTCCACATAAGTGGGTGAAGTGGCGCAGGGCGGGAGCTGGGCTGTGGGACCCCCACATAGGAAGCACACCTCCCTGAGCCAGGGTCCAAACCAGAGGGTGAGAACTTAACTGGGGGCCTCCCGCATGGGAAGCACACCCCAGTTCAGCATGTGGGTTCGCATGGGCCGGGGCCAGGACTCGATTCTCAGTCCCTGGGGTTGCAAAGCGAGCGCTCAATCCACTGAGCCATCCAGTTTCTCCTCATTCATTTTTATATACAGTACTGCTATTTCTTGCTGGTCCCTTGATAATGTTTCATTTTGTGATCCAGTCACTATTGCTTTCTCACTCCCTGTCCCTTCAGCTAACATTTACTGAAACTATTCTAAGTACTAATACATCAGTCATGGAAACACAATTAATAGTATCCTAACTATTAGTATCCTAAAGGTAGGTAACACAGCAGAGCACAGATTCAAATCCTGATCCTTCTAATATTTGGAATGTCTTGTCTCCATATTTAATCTTTTTCTAATTAGACTTTGAGAATCATATCTGTTATGAACTGAAATAGATCTTAGAGATCACCAGGATGCTGAATCCCAAACCTTGTTGTATGTCCAAATCACTATAAAGTTAGCAAAACCCACAGATCCTTAGGCACTGGCCCCAAGTTCGAGTTCTTCAGGACTGGGTGGGCCTGAGATACTTGTATTTTGAACATGCTTCACAGTTGAATCAGTTTACAGTAGATTTGAAAAGATCTGTTTTTGGTCTTTATTTTGTGGATGAGACAACTAAGACTTGTATTTGTGATATGGTCTCCATGCCCCATATCAATCATTTTCTTACTCTGTCATGGTCAGTAACTAATTATGCTGTATATCTGCCATCCTGGGAATTGTATAATTATTTTATTTCTATTTTATTGTCTCTTGTCATTTTTCCTTAGGAAATTATATGTGAAATGAATACATTTATTGAGAGAGACTTGCTTAAAATTGTGCACGGAACCCCGTGCTTTTTCTGTTACTCTTTTTGTTGAAGAAAATAGGGAGCAATTGAAACTTCATGAAAAAGTACTTAATAATACAGATGGTACCCTCCATATGGGAAAGCATATTTGGGTTATTAAGTATTGTGTCAGTGGCCAGACCAGAACATATAAACCCCATTTAAAATCAAATTTCATGTCAAGGTACCTTGAAAGAACAATGCTGTAGTGAAATTCCAAAGGGAGAAATACAAAGATCAGGTTAATAGAGCCCATTAGAAGGTACCTGAAACAGGGTTACCTTTTGAAAATGTGGCTTCAGTAGGTGAGAATGGCTAATAATGACACCTGAACTAATTACACACTTGAATTCTCACTTTGATTATAATGCTATAGTAAATATGAAGGGCAGAATTGAAGAAATTTGAATTTTCTCGAAGTTTCTTAGTGTTTGGGCAGAGAAAAGCATATTATAGGTATTTTTTTTTTTGAAGGGGTGGGTTACAAGTACATTTATCTTTTTAGTTAATAGATCATTAATATTACATTATAAGACTCATACTACATAATATTCAAGCTGGATTAGCTCTAAGCCCTTCATTTAACATGAGAGAAATGGAGCATTTCCTTTTAATTATTTGCAGGTATGACCTCCTAAATTAGATAGTGAATCTTAAGAAAAAAATAGCCTTGTCTCATATTGTGTTATGGTGTCACAGACTTCAAGTGTAGCTTGATTTGAATTATGTGTTGACTATTTGTTGAATGAAGGTTGTGGCTGATGAGGAAGCATGGTTTTTCTGAGGCTAGAAGGAACACTTATACATGAGATATAGTGGACTCCATGGCACCATGGGGATTGGTAGATGCCGGATAAATATAAGTAGACTTTCAGTTAACTGGCACTCATGCTGGATAAATGTATTATTTCTTCATTTTTCTTCCCCCTCCCCCTTTTTTTTTTTGCCATTTGCTGGAGAGTGCTGGTTGCTTGAGTTCTAGTTAATGGAGTGTCTATTGTACTAGCTTTCAAGAACACTTAAGAAAAAATGTGGCTCTCCTAAATATGTCTACAACATATTTATCATATCATATATCTCCCAGTTTCATCTCTATTTTCAGTAGAACTCAATTTTTAACCTTGAAATTGTATTGCACAACTAAAAGTGTCCTGATATAAAGTAATGTTTTGTTTTTCTCTGGTTTCAAGACATTCTAGAGTCATAAAAGATTTCTGTTAATATTATGATGAACTCTAGTGGGAAATAATAACTGTCAATTCTACCCTGATAGAACACTTCAATTTTGTTGAAAGTTAAAAAGCTGAAGAAACAAAAACATAGAAGGCAAATTGCCTACAGTCACAATGACAGACCTTTAAGGGTTTACTACTTAGTAAATGCCGATTTATTTAACAATCACGTGTTAAAAGTGTATTGTATGCATGAATTTATCTCTACACCACATATTTTTCAAAAGTTCTCATCAACAAACTGCATGTTACATCTTCTTTTCCACTGTTGGCAACATGCTTTGTAATTGAAGAAGCATTAATTTTACCTCAAACTCAATCTCTTAGCAACAGGCAAGTGAGGGGAAAGAAAGTTGAAAATTGCAACCCTAACTCCAAACTACTAGTGAAGACAATTTTCTATAAAGTCCATTTAATTTAAAATCTCTTTTCTGCCTCTCAGACAGCCTTACCACGAAGCACTGCTATTAAATTGCTACTCATTCCCCCTAACTGAATTGCTCTCCTCCTTGTTACCATGACACAGAGCCAAGTACACTAGACTGATGCTGCCCAATGGATCCTCTATTTATTGCCCATATGCGGGGGAAAGGATGAGAATATGTCAAATGTCTAATGTTCTTGCAATGCCAGAGGAAAATAATAACATGCCAGGTTGACAAAGCATCCCTCAGAGAAGCATCCCCTTCACAAAGGCACCACAGGGTGATAAAATGTGCTGGCATACTCTTTGACAAACAAAATACATTTTTGACCAAAACAGAAAAAAATACACATACATACACACACATAAACATATACCATGACATACATATACATATTCTCTACTCTCCCCCAAACCCCCCAGAATCCCCACATATAACATACACATATAGCAAAATGAGAATACATGAAAAATTGTCAAATTTTATGCAAAAATAATAACAATAACAAAACTTGATGATTCCTTCAATATTTTTAAAACTATGAAAACATAAATTTTGTATTTCACTTTAAGCCCCCATTGTACTCCATCCCAATCAAAAGTAAACATTTAAAAAATCAGGTTTCATGGGATATATACACAGAAACACAAAATTACTTTTGGTATAGCCCTGTGGCATTTTGACAAAATGTCCCTGAAAAGAAAGAGTATGAGGAGAGTATCATGAATGTAGAAGAAAATCGTTTTTATTGATTTTCATTGGCAGTACAGTTCATAACACAAGGACTAAATTTATGAAATTAGTTGTTTCAGCCGTGAGAAACAGGTTACCTTTAGAACTCAGAAGACTGGCTCTCATATCCTTTTGATTATTAATTTCTGAGTTTCAGGCTTTTTTCTGATGTCCAAACGATAAAACTCAGGACAAAATAAAGGAAATTATATATCGTACAGAACAAGAAAACGATTATTTCTAGAAACATCCTGCACCAAGGTCTTAGAATCTATATTGGTTCTCTCATATACTATTTAATTTATTTTTTTACACAATGCTCCCTCGCTACAACAATAAGCATTTGACATGAAAACATAGAGACAGAATGCAATATATATCCTTACTGCCTTCAGATTTATCCAATTGTTCTAGGATATGCTCCATATTTGTTTTTAATGTTGGAAATTACACAGTTATAATTGATGGTTATCATCTGTCAATGAATTTGCTTTTCTGGTAACTTTACAGAAGTCAAATTTCAGATACCATCCTTAATATAACAAATAAGTAGAACATACAAACTATATGTGAATGTAAAACAATTTGTAAGGATTGTTTCTTTGGATGTTAAACAGTTGCAGCATCCCCTGTTATTCTCCCTTGTGTACTGTTCTACTTCCATTCGCTTTCTGACACATTATTAAATGCAATCATAAAGCAAAGTGTTTCCTGGAGCAGAAGAGAAGCAAAGGGAAATTATGCTATTCAGAATATCCTAAATTCAATAAACAAAATCTCTGTGTGGATGCACAACCAATTTAACCATGTTGGCTCAATTGGTCAATCAATTCTGATTTAAAGCAAAGGTCAGCTCAGTCAAACCAGCAATCAATTTTAAAAAATTGGTAAAAACTTTCAATTTCAATTTGCATGCATTGATTATTATAGGTGATGCAATTATTCCAGAAAAAAATACTCTAATTATGTAACACTGAGTTTAAAATTATTGAATTTTAAGTTTGTTTTTTTAAAATATTACCTTTACTCTTTCTTGTCTCAGGATGATTTTTATTGCAAAAGAAGAAAATTAATTTAAATGTGAAGAGACATATTTTTCCTTGAGAAAATCTAGATAAATTTTAGAATGAAGAAAGATAAGTATGATTTTATATTTTGTAATAGTTAAAGCCTCAGGGACAAAACAAGGTAGGATCTTCTAAAGCTCAAGAAGAAAATTAAAACTATAAACTTTGGATTTTGTATATCATATTGCTATCTGAATACTGTATACATTACATGACTTAAACAAACAAACAAACAAACAAGCAAACAAAAAAGATTTCATGGACCAGGCAGTGTTGGAAGACAAACCTAAAGCACCAATTATTACCAAGTAGCTTCTGCTTAAATAGATTTTAAAATAATATCACAAATATTTAATCTAAGGAACAACACCAATCAATAAAACACAGATTTGCAAAAAAATACACTGGAAATATAATTTAAAACTTTCTTCTATATTATGCAAACTATGCATATACAAGAATTTTATTTTCCATAGAAACCAGCATAATTAATGGAAGTCAGTGAAGAGCACATACATGATCTTTTGAAGAGAAGTTAATGTTGTGAAATGGTTATGGGCTCAGAGAGGTCTGGGCAGAAACCAAGATTCCCTCTATTGAAGTGACATTAACTTGTGCAAGTCACTTAACAGCCAGAGTCTCGTTTTCTTGAGAGCAATGACAACTTTCCTCAAGTTTGTAATGATCTTTAACCAAAATAATATGTGTCATGTGCTCACTAAGAATGTTGAAAATTTGCCATTCAAAAAATTACACCTGTTATCAGTATTGATACAGTATGTATTAAATAAGTCAATAATTTCATCAACATGGTGAAGGGCTATTGTTCTTTTAAGAAATAAATTACTAATCTAAAAATTATAATTGGATTACAAGAAAAACATATACACTATCCTTCTAATATAATGAAATTGAATAGTTTTAGACTTTGGGGACGTTAAGAAATAGTCATTCTTGGGGAGTATTTAAAACTTAAAGCATACATATAACAATAAAAACAGCCTCAGAAACAGCTTCAGTAAATGGCAAAAGCTTGGTAAAATGAAATTTGGCAGATCTCCAATAACACTTCATGAAAACTATTCCCTCAAGGGATCTTAATTAAATGTTTGGCCACGTATGGCCATCCAAACAATTTGGCAATACACAAGACAAAACTATTTAAGAGCCTAATGTTACTAGGAGCTCTTTGGAGACGCAAAATAATAATAAATAAATAAATAAATAAATAAATAAATAGAGGTTTCTTTGAAAATCAAATGCTAGCAAAAGTACAATTAAATGGTCTCAAGTAAATTTACTCTCTTTGGGTAGGCTCTTGGCTATTTACATATTAAGGGAGCACTTGATTATCATAGAAAGATATCTAGTCCCATAACCAAGATTGGGAACTATACATCCACCAAAAAACCCCATAATTTATATTCATTTAAAGGGAAAAAGAGTGTCCTACCAGATACAGCTGACTTATTCTGTACAGGATTTAGCCAAACTTGTAGAAACTTGTGTGTGAAGATAAATGCACCTTTTTAATGGAAATCAATACAATTTCTACACTTTTTTTTGGTCCGGTATGCTTGATCAAACACATGCTGTTATTACAACAAAAAGGCAGGCTGATGCTGGCTTTCATAATGCCTAAATAATCGAGTAGTTTTCTAAGTCATTTCTGCCTCAATGTCACTCACTCTCTTCAGTTTATATAAGTTCCTTCGATAAGAAACTTATAGTAGGTAATCTCTAAGGTTACTTTTAACATACTATTTCATAAATGTAAGAAAATAATAGCTTCTAGCATAAATATGCAGAATATTATACTTATATTTCTATAAATTATGAAGATAACATACAGTATAATTCATAAAATGTTATTGTTATTTTAATTTTTTAAGTCCATGGAAACATACAATTGAATACAGGAATATTTAAATCAACTACTTATACTAACTAAAATTGTTGTGTACCCTAGAATATTGTGAAAATGAAAAATGTGCATCTATCTAACTCAGGTTGAAAATCATTATTTTAATATATATTTAAAACTAATTAACATAGCATTTGGCGGTCAAAAAAATGACATTGAAATGATGTAGGGCTTAATCATTAGAAGAAAATGCAAATTATTCTGAATAATATGAATAAATATAAGTATTCTCAATTTATACAATTTGTCTCAAGGACTCAGAGAACATTTCTTCTCAGAATGAAGATTTGCTTCAAAATTGGTTAACATTCCAAGTTAATTCAAATAACAATAAGTATAGACATCTAAAACAAAAATGAAAGCAAAACAAAATTACTTTAAGGAATAATAGTAAGATGTATAAAATCATGATGACCATCACAGATTTCAGATATAAATTCTAAGAAAGAAACTTGAAATGTTTCCTATTAATTGAACTTCTCTGTACAAAGAGAAAAGTGGCTTCAATAGCTACTGAGTCTTGTCCTAGGGCCTATGTTTTTCCCCCATAAAAATGGAACAATAGGTTTTACGTCTGCAGTCAGTTACATGTGGTGGTGTCAGCCTGTAAATGGCTTTACAATTCTGTATCACTGCCTCTGTTGATTCCTCTACTTGTCTCTGTGTGTTCTATTGTTCCCCTTTCGAGTGACTGTATCAAGAATCCCCTACTCAGAGACTCTATCATTAACTGAAGCACATTTGTGTATATAAGCGAGTATTTATTAGGTTTGCCACTAGTATGCCAGCACAGTTGGTGTAAAAGGCTGCCAGGCAATTAACTTTCTTATTCAGTAATTTCTAAAAATATTACCTAGATGGTAAGACAGTCTTTTACTTACCTAATTAAACCACTTGCCAAATTATATTTGTCCTTAGGAAGCTCATTGAAAGTAATAAAAGTTTAGAAAATCATCTTTGTAAATAAATGTCATATATATCATTTAGTTCTAAGGTAAGTGCACTCTGCCTAATGATATTACTGTCCATTTGTCTGATGGTTTTGTAAGTTTTTGTTTAAATTCATTTTGATAGATTGGCAGAGGTAAGCAAACATGTAACAAGTGAATAAATATTAATTACATAACCGTCAACAATATTTAAGATGCATTCTAAAGAACCTTGCCATTGGAAATACTCTATTAAACAGAATGGATTAAAGAAAAGAATACAGTAAAAACTCTATAAGTAAAAGTGTGTATCACATAATGTCTTATCATAGATACATGTCTCTCATAGAATTGCCGTATTTTTCACTCCATAAGACACACTTTTCCCTCCCCACAAAGTGGGTGGAAATGTCTGTGTGTCTTACGGAGATAATATTGTGTCACAGACCGTGATGTGTATTACCTGACCTGTCAGTGGTAGCAACAGCTGTTAGAAGAGGAAGTGGTAGGCCCACGAAAAACTGCTGGTTCTTAATACTGCTGTTGACTTTACATGGTTGAAATATTATTCTGCTATATTTTATTAAATATATTAGTACACCATTTGTACAGAATATTTTTTTTTCTTGTTTTCTCCTCTAAACCTAGGTGTGTCTTGTGGTCAGGTGCATCTTATAGTGCAAAAAATAGCGTGTAATTGGTAGAAGTCGTTCACTTCGTTTCGTGTGTGTATGCACACGCATAGATTTGCCTATGTCATAGCAAAGCTACACTTCCCCTAGTGCACCTATAAAATTTTTTCAGCACTACAGGTTTTTGTTTCATAGCAGACTCTTGTTCAGAATCTTATTGCTCTCAATTGTCAAAGGCAAATTCAAATTAATTAAATATTTAAATCCTGGCAATCTCCTGTATTTACTAGATTTATCTCTTCTTTGATCTCCTAACATGTTTTCTATGATTCTTACAGCACTTAGAAAACATAAATATTTTGTCTCCCCTTCAAGAGTGTAAAGACCTTGTATAGATATCTCACATACCTTGCTATTTGGTTTGTGCTGTGTGTCGTTAGGTGTTTAGTGGGCATTTCCTATAGAAATGGAATGGATAAAGAAATGACTGGTGGTAGTGATGGATGGATGTACCCATCACATATATCCATCATGGAGTATATAATGTTGGTTAGTTTATTTCAGTGACAGCATCAGATTCATACGGTGTTAGCCGGCAGGTGACCTTCATTATCAGATGACTCATCATCATCAGAGTCCAACTCGTTCACAAACACATCAACAAAATTTCGTATTCTTCTATAATCATCAGTACAGAGAATCTAATACAGGTTTCTGTATAGAAATTCATGCACTTGACCCCTCAATGCTTGGGTTGTCCTCTCTGGATCACTACTACTAAAAGTTACAATGTTTATTCTATTCAATAAATTGTGCTTTAGGAGCATGCTTTCACTTTTCTATTTTCCATGGTGATTCTGTTTTGAAGAAAACTGGAGAAGAGAAGACAATTTAAATAGAATCAAAATATGATGTCAATTCCCAGTAGATACCAAAAGAAAATAGAAAAAGGTAACATGGCTGGGCTTTTCTACTTATAAAGGACAAAGTTTCTTTGAAAGTTGGCAAAACAGAGTAAGAAAAAAAAATCTAATGTTTACAAATATTTTATATAAAGCAGATTTGATATGCTTATATAAATGTACTTAACCAAAGACTGAGGTTATTATTAAATGGAATTTTCCCCTAAACTCTGAAATTTTCTAAAAATAAGCAAATTTGTAATATGTAAATACAGGAATTGGAATATTAATTTATAAATGCATGTGTATTTTAAAAGTCTGTGTCATTTAAATATTTGTTTTTATAAATGAAAACTTAGGAAAACGTCATAAAAAATATTCACAATCAATGTTTATTGAAGGTGGCACATGGAATCTGTTTGCGTAACATATATTTCTCTTCTTTATAGTGGAGCTCAGTTACGTTCCAGGTGAGTGATATATCTTCCAATAGAATCCAAGTGATCAATAATGCTAATAATTAAGTGAAAATCTAATGTTCTTTTGTAAGCAAGAAATAAAGAAAGCACTGGATGTTCTCTTTACCTTAAAAATAATGTGAAATTTGCATTTAACTGATTAAATACATCCTTTTGATTCTCTTGCTATTGTTCTAGTCACTTCCAGGATTCATTCTTAGCCTCAAAGGAAAAAAACATTTCTAACTATAACTTAATTCTAAAATTGGATAACTACATCACACCATGTCAATTTATCTAACATTTCTTCTTTGACAAAGATAAGGTGTTGCCTGTAAAAATATTTGAAGAGAATCGTATTTATATTATATTATATATTTATATATATATCATAAGGCTCAGTCCTAGGACCTAGGAGATTGCCAGATGTTTACTGAGGTGAATGAAATAGTTGTCATTTGAGATTTTAAAAAGCCAGCTACTCCCCAAAGCCATTATGGTTCAGTTACATTTTTAAAACCTATTAGCTCTCCAAATTTTGAAAACCCTAAAATATGCAGTTCTAAATAAGAGATCTTAAAAAATTAGTATTTGTAAATTTGGATTTACTTTGACAATTATAATATACTAAATATCTCTGAAATTCAAAAACTTTAACAAATAAAATGCTTTATATACCTGGCAATATAGTCTCTTAAAACAAAGTTTATATATAAGATTTTTGGTAGGAGAAAAGTATTAAAATGTAATATTTTACTTGAAAATTAATCACTAAAAGGAAGAAAAAAAAAGCTCAGTTAAAGAGGAAAGAAGAAAAGGTATTTGTGAAGATAAAACCAGTGTATTTCCACATCAAATTCACATATGCTATTGTGGAACAAAAATGCTTTGTTATTCATATGGTCTACAGCATGTAAGGACAAAACATGTAGAGATATTACCATAGATAATCATAAATAATAGTAATAAATAAGTAATAAATAGTAATAAATTATCATAGATAATAGTAATATTAGAAGTTAGAATAATAATAGTAAGAAAGTCAAAATAAGACACAGACAGTAGTTAGAAAAGAACATAAAATGGGCTGGAATGAAAATTACGGTAGGCTAATACAATCATCTGAAAAATACCCTATACTCTGCATCAACATTTTCAGATAATAACCTTAGTAGGGAGAAATATTCAAATAAAATTGCAATTCTAAAGAGAAATCTGCAGATAAATTAGCTTAATTGGAATCAACAATATGGCACTGAGGACATCTGCACCCATCTGGCACCCTTACCCATTCTACTGTTCCCATGTAATGGCACCATCAAGAGGAACGAGAAAGAATCTTTATAATTTTGCTAATTTAATGGCTTGCAGATTACTTGCTTTAAATCAATCAAGCTAAATCTTTCAATTACTTTCTTATCTCTTCATACAGAAGAGACATGCTGAGAGAATTTTTAAATGTGTTAGATGTATTGGATTTAGATATTTATATGGTAAGGCAGCACTTTACAAAGTTGGTATCTCTCACTCTTTTCAAATTCCTTCCCATTGTACGAGGTTAGTATCACCTTGCTTGTTGTAACTCCAGCTATAAGATTCATAATCATCAACTCTGTTTGGACATATTTGTGTGGATATTAATCACCTTTAATCCTTCTTTTAATGCAAAATTTGCTCTGGTTGTTTAGAATTTACATGGTGCTCCCAAGAAATTTTGCTTTGATTTTGGGATCAAAATTTGTTCCAGGGTCCAGGTATTCCGCCTGCTATACTGGACATTTTATTATCATTACTGCTGAAAAGAAATTTTAATAGCCAGATTTTAGTTGGGTATCCTATTATTTTCAAAATATCTTTTGTTCGGTCATATGGAACAATCAAAAGAATCATAAAATGAAACCACCAACTTCTGGAAAGTAAAATGTAGCTGTAGGGACAGAGCATGCATAGGTGACAGGATATGGGGCGATAGTAGTTGATAGGAGACAAATAGCAATTGAGTGTTCACACATAGGGTGTCATAAAGTTCCAGTGCAAGACAGTACATAGAGTGATGTGAGGAGAGTTGGAAAATGTCACCAGAAGATTAAGAAATCAAACTGAGTTTTGACATGTGCAAAGGATCTGAGTCAGAGGCACTGAGAGATGTAGAGGCACTGAGAGATGTAGACTGAGGAAGAGCTGTAACAATGTACGGAAGCAAGAGAAAACTAAGCTATGTTTGGAGGACGGGATGTAAAGGGGAAAGATAGGTTGGAAAAGTCTGAATTTTTGCAGGACTGGTGGATGAAGGCCTGAGTCAGTGCTGGCATTATGAAAACGGTGTTTTCACAGGATGGGTGTGCTGAATGGAAGTGACAAGGACAGAAGGAGAAAGACTAGCTGGAGTGTCTCTGAAAGAATACGTGTACATTGAGGACAGTGCAAATAAAATTAAGTAAGTGACTATGCTCTTTGCTTTTATAATAATATCTAATGGTTAGTATTGATAAAGAAACCATAAATTACTAACAGAAAAAGGTATCCTGTCGAAAAGAGAGGAATCTGGAAAATGATGTCAAAAAAAAAAAATGGCTAGCAGTCACAACAGAGCATTTAACTACTTAAAACAAAAAGTGAAAGAGAGAAGAAAAACCGTGAATTAAAAAAAATAAAACATGAAAATCTATCTTTATTCTGAAGGCACATGGTTTGATATTATTTTCATTTGTTCTTTCTGACACAAATGAGTCCTGTGATAAGCCATGCAGTCAGATGTTGGGATCATCAGCAGCTCAGCATATTCAACAAAGTTTACAGTGTGTCAGAAACAAAGGTCCTTTTAGAATTGCATATGCAGAGCCATTTTTTTTCAGAATCACTCGTGCTTATTATAATTTTCTGAGTCCCAGTCACTTATTATATTTTTATTTCCTACAGAGTCTTTGTTACATGGGAGAGTGACTTGAGGGCAACGACTAGACAATTGGGACTCTTAGGTTCCTAAGAAAAATATATATTTTAAATCTTTCCTCAGGAAATGGTCTTTGAAGTCATTGCATTATTACCAACTACCTCTCCATAAAACATTAAAAAAAAAAAAGACCCAATTATATTGCAAACTCCAAGTCAAGAACAGCCTGTTAAGTTCTCAATGTTCGATAGTAGTGATAGATTGCTTTGAGCAGTTTCAAAATGTTTAGTGGTGAGAATGCTACTACCACTCAAAGGTTGATGGTAATACATACTTGAAGATGGAATTGTGTTAGCAGTTTAACAAAGACTGAAAACATTGGTCCTGGGATCCTGAGGATACATATAGAGGATACATTCGGTTAGCCACGGTTAATAAGAAACTGCTATGAGAGCCTATTCTTTCCCATACCAATTCCACATTTGTAATGTCTTAGACACAAAACTGGTGGTTACATCCAGTACCAACACACAAAATTCCATTACCCTTATATTAATATGTAAAGGGAAAACTTTAGCACTTAGTTGAGATACTTGCTAAATGAGCAATCATCTCTTTCTATGAAGCCACAGAAAAAGTAGTTTACAAGAATACAACTGATGAGAAGCCGGGATGGCTCAGTGGGTTAGGCGCTCACTTTGCAGCCTCGGGGACTGAGAATCAAATCCCGGCCCCGGACGTGCTGACCCATATGCTGAACTGGGGAGTGCTCCCAGTTCAGATCTCACCAGGGTGAAGACCACAGCCAAGTTCCTGCCCTGTGCAGCCCCGCCCACCTGTGGAATGAAACTATGTGGAAAAACCAATGATGTGCAACTATGGAGACTGTTCTGGGCCCTCCCCCTTCTCTCTGTCTCTGTCTCTGTATCTCTCTCTGTGTCAAAAACAATAAATAAATCTTAAAAAAGAAAAAAGAATACAACTGAAAAGCAAATTCATGTCATAATATTCAAATACGAGCAATCACAGACCTAGAAGTCATCTACTTTCTGATGAATTATATAAATGAGTATCATGAACTACTCCTACAGTCGCATTCTTGCACGCGCGCGCGCGTGCACACACACACACACACACACACACATTCAGACACTACTTTAGTTTTAAAAAGACCAAGGCTGCTTCTCTTTCAGACAAAGTGTAAGGTTTTTATTCAGAAGATGGCACGTTATGAAGTGTCAACTCAAGGTTGCTATTTTTATGCTGTGATGTTTTAAGTTCTTCTGCTATCCATGAAAACCATGTGATTTGGTGCTGTTTTATTGTACTTGTTAAGAATCAAATTTAAAACAAAGGCAATCATTTAAGGGCTTTAGAGTATAGATTAAGAAATAGAATTAAACTCAGCTGTAATTTCAGGATGACAACCATATGAGGAATAAACAAAAATCTATATAAAATCCAAGGATTATTACGCTATGGCTACAAATTACTTATATGCAATTTCAGTATGATCTTGCAAGTTACTTTATCCATACAGCTCTGCTGTACTGTTTTCAGTGTGTATGGTTCATTCACTCAAACATTGATTATGTAACTCTCAGGTGATACCTTCCAGGAATGTACAGATACACAGATGTATAAGACAGGATCTCTGTCTTCAATAAACCCCACTTCAGTTAGAGAGAGAGTCATGAAAACAAATCATTATAATAAAGTGAGATGTGCTAACAGATGTTTGTACAATGAAGATGTAATGATAAGCAAGGCATATTTGCTTAGGGATTCAAGAAGGCCAAAGAAACAAAAACTCACAGGCACAGCCAGTGGTTTGGTGGTTGCCTGGGGGCGTGGGGAGGTGAGAAGGGGGAGCTGGGGGAGGGGGGGCATGGGGAGTGGGCATTAAATGTAAAAGAAAAAAAATAGATGGCAAATGTTATGTTAGTGTCATTTAGCATACACACACAAAAATTCAGCAAGCCTGGATGAAAAAAAAAAAAAAAAGGCCTTCAACAGAGAGTGGTACATGAGCAATATTTTGAAAAAAGAATTGGAGTTTCTAAGGAAAGTTCAATAAAAATCAATGAATGAAAAATGATAAATGAGAGCTAGCAAGTAAATAAGTGACTAAGGTTCATGTGCTATTCACAAGTAATACCCAGCTCAAAAAATACCCATGTAGCAGAGGACAGACAATGTGAAGGTGGTAGGCCTATAAACACAAGACAGTCAAGTAACCCTGGCCCCATTTCAATCTCTAAAATGTAGTTTTAAAGAACAGATGAACAGAATTGTTGAAGGAAGTATATGAATCTGCTCTGTGAATTCTAAAGTACCTCACAAAGATGATTTACCTAATCATACCCATTTCTGCCCAATGAGTGTAGAAGTAGAAGTCACTTCAGTAGGAAGATGGACTTAGAAACGGCAAGGTAAGGGGCAAATTTCACATTTCTCTTTAGTATAAATACGATTTCAGTAAATCAAGAGACTTACAGTGAAGTCTCTTCATATTACTTCATTGTCATTAACGCCCATGAAGCTAACTGATTCTTGAACAAGGAAATCCATAATGAAGCAAAGGTCATGTTTAAGAAACATCGTTTACAAATAAATAGCACCTGAGCAAATTATTGGCTCTGCAATCTCATTGAGTATATATATATTTTTTATTTTTCCCAATAATTTTATTTTATGTTTGAGCCTATTGTTATTGCCAGTACAATTACTGTATCAGGTAAAAGTCATTTGTTAAATACTAACTCCCACACACATATAGTTACTATAATAAAATAAGAGGTTTGTACTCTGTATGATAGAGTGCAGTGGTGACAAATCCAACACCCAAAACCAAAATAGAAATATTTTTATAAACTGTTTCTTGAAATTGATGAGCAATGATCGTGACATAAAGCTAGCGGTTAGCAAGAACTGCCTGAGGACATGCTTCCTGAAGCATGTTCTTGAAGCCAAATTGTGGCCTGAACACAGGGACCTTAAAGAAGAATGCTGAGCACCTGGTGTCACAACCAGACATGGGCCCTCACTGTAACTTCTGATTTATAAACCAACATAGTAAACATTTGCTGTGTTTTTGATGCCAACATCCACTTCCCCTATTTTTAGTGTGAATACACTATTTCAATTTGGAATACTATACCCTTTCAGCTTTTAGGAGGTGCTAGTTCTGTGGTGTGAGTCCATCCCTAGTTCCAAGGTAGACATGTGATTCAGGTCTAAGTCAGTCAGAAAATCACTTTTTCCCATCCACGTGATTGATTCATTTGTGTCCATGTGACCCTATCTGTGACCTTGAGACTGCTGGAATGGCTGATAGGCTATATTTTAAACACAGAAGAAAATGATTTGTCTGAGGATATAAAGAGAGATCAAGAGATGGGAAGAGTAAAACAGGACTTTGGTGACCACATTTGACCTTGTATTCAGCTGGGCTAGGTCAAATTCAAAACTTTTAAATACCTTAACAGATGAACTTCCCTGTGATTAAAGCTAATTTGGGTCAAGTTTTCTATCACTCGGCAATGTAATTAACAGATCCAATCAATACTAACAATTTATGTCCTATTCTTATTAGCAAGAAAAAAAAAATGTAGCTTATTTCTTGACTGGCTACTTGTTTCTCTGGCTACCTTTCATTGGCTGAGTTCCTTGAGTTGCATAACTGGCTCCCCCTAACTATTAGCCTCTACAACCTCCATCTCCAAATGGGTAAGTTACATGCTGTCAGTGACTTTGTAAGAAATGGCTTATGCTTATCCTAACTAAATTGTTTTTCATATGACCTGACACCCACAATTACTCTATTTTCATTTTAACTTAACTTCCTTAATGCCCCTTTCAAGTAGCAATAGAAAAATACAGGTTTACATTATCCTGACAATGTACTTTTTTTGTTTCTGATTTACAGTTGAATTATACCATGTCATCATAGTGGTCTTTTTCCTCACTAGTACTTTTTCTCAAAAGGTAATTTGTTCTCATACATTGTGGAGCTCTGTTAGGACAACATTCTGATATGACATTCTTACTAAATCCTAGAAGCAAAACTTACACTGCACTGGGTTAAGTACATTTCCTTTATTGAGTGGCAAGAGCAACCTCACTTAAGGAATTAAGCTTTTCCTCTTTTTTTCTTTTCAACACCATGAGTGGTATGCTTTTTTTCTGAAAACCTGAGTGCCTGGCATGTGGAAAAAACAACTATTTGTAGTAGAAGCTTGAGGCTTCTGATGACTTTTTAATGGGAATCCCATATAAATTCACTGGGTTGGAAATCACAGGTCTGACCTTGCACAAATGAAAAGAAAGTCTGCAAAGTAATTCTCTTTGCTAATCAGAGCAAATTTGTCTTAGATTCTACTGACATGGAAAGATTCTCACTGGCATCAAGCCTAAGGACTAGTAATAATTATATTACCATGGATTAGAAAGTGTCAATATTTACATCCCTTAGTATGATGTAATCCTTATTAAAAAAAAGAAAAACTAAGTTTTACTCAATATTGTAATACTCTAATTATTAATGTGCTTTGAACTTGATAAATGTATATATGGGGACAGAGTATAGCCATAGTTAAGAAGTCCAAAAATATCTCCCAGTTAATCTCTCAGTTTTCAAAACTCCTGAAATGCTCTTCATTTACCTGTCATTTAATAATGTTTAATAATTAGTAATAGCTTTATTTTATACATTTATTCATAGAGTACCCATGCTTGAACCCATATTGAACTGAATAGTGGTGATACAATTATGTGAAAGGAGAAGAGGTCCCTTTCCTTATGAAATTCATATCCTAACAAATCCTCACACAGATAATTGCTTAATTAAAATTTAGAGAAGTGCAAATGCTATGCAATTTATAATACTTATCATTGTCAAAATATCTGAGTGCTGTCCGGAAAGTATCCAGCCATGTAACCGTTCTCATTATATTGACAATGGCTAGATTTTTTTCTGGGCAGTCCTTATATAACCAAGGCACACAAGACCTAAGCACTTGCAACACTTTAAATATCTCACAATTTGATTTGTCAATGAATTATGCCTCAATAAACTGAATGATTTTTAATGAGACAGAATAAGTGGTGTCTCCCCTCACATCAGGCATGATGGAATAAATCAGGCATGCCATAAGGAACCCAAAGCATCAGAGAGCAACCCTGAACAAGGGATGGCAAGACACAAAGACAGTTTTATTTTCCTTTTCTACAAATTGCTGAGCCTCTGTAAAACTTTAGAAAATCTGGAAGAAGGTGCAAAACAAACATGCAAATATTGTATCACTTCTTCTTCACAATATTATTCTAAAATGTAAACTGACTGTTGAAATGTAAAATATGAACCAGAATTACAATCCTGAACGGTTAAATAAAAAATAAAAAAAAGTTGAAATGTCAACTGAAGAATTTACTGCACAGATTAAATCAAAGGGGTTTTCTTTCAAATGGGAATTTACCACTGTTTTATATCTCTCAAGTTAGTTCTGAATTTAGAAATAAACACTAGCCTCAAGGAAGGAAATTATCAAAATGAATGAAGTATAGGTGCAAACATCTGACATATTTGCCTTTGCAAATATAAGAGACATCCAATTAAATAAGACCCTTCAGAACTTGATAAGCAACATTGATGAATTCATAAAGAAAACCCTAAAATCAATGAGCTAGCCAATCAATCAATAAATGAGCAGTCTCTCTCTGTGTCCCTATTGTATTGTTGTTATAGATGAGTGCATTCTGAGAAGTCAGTTTTGAGAAGGGAGTAATGACAATTGTTTGACTCCCATGGAGTCACAGTAGTTAGCTAATCAGGGAAAGGAAGAGACAATGGCTCCCTCACAGTGAGCATTTGTCCCAAAGATGCAGCTGTGTTTGTCCCAAAGTTTGTAATCCCAGAATTAAAAAAAAAAAAAGTGATGACCAAGTTTGAGGGCACTGGTGTGCACTATGAAGATTATAAATTGCCAATCATGGTGTCAGATAGTGGACAGATGCAGAGGGATCTGTTATTGAATATACGCCCTCAACAACAGCTGAGAAGTCCACATGAAGTTATTCGTTAGTTTAATCTTCAAGAACAACTAGAGTCCATCGTATCTGTTTTGTTTTAATTGTTGTTAGTATTTGTATGATGAGAGGGAAAAGGAAGTTTTATCTGTTTGAAAATTAAACCTATTTTTTTAAAGTGTCAGTATTTTAGTTAACTTGAAACTATCATATACTGTGAAATTTAACTACCCACATACTGTCAAAATCAAATATAAATAAGCACTATTGTGTACAGAAAATTATGGTAGCAACTGTGATTTTTTCATTCTCTTTTATCTCTTTATATCAATTGTTAAATAAATGATTTATGTGTGCATATAAATTCTTATGTTAGATTTGTAATGTATAAATTTATAGCTATTTCTGTGCAAAAATAAAAATTATGTTAGAATCATCTCTTATATAGCATTTGCAATGAACATATTTTAATATAATGGATGTAAGTACCCTTTAAACAAAAATAATTTATTTAAAAATGGTTAACATGCCTTAGAATACTTACTTTGAAAGACTATGCCTCTTTGAATAATTAAGTCTAAGTCACTTTAGAACAAAATTGCCACAAAAATTTGTGTGTGTGTGTGTACATACTTTTCAAAATACTTTCAAAACTTTAGGTATTTTTTTTTAAGCCAATGCCCAAGTAATAAAAAGCACTATGTACAATTTGAAAAAAAATTAAACATTTTCAATCACTGGAAAACAACCACATCTTTGTAGAAACTAAGAGCTAGATAATTTGAGTTCTGGCAATTGCAATGGAGAACTTTGGAAATGTAATACCGTATATAATATTAATAAAATTTGTTTAATATAATCCTCATAACATATGATCCTAATAACAACCCAAGAAGGAGAAGTCATATATCCACATTCACATCCTTTATAAATATTGGAACCACAATTTAAACCCACGAGGTCTGACTCCAGAGTTAAACACGGTGTGTGGATACTTATTATGGAAAGAAAAATTGTTTATAAGCTATATCTTAGTACAAACATGAAAGTAGTTAATGTTAAGTGGGATGATGTACAAATGACTTATTAAGAAGGGTTAAAGTGGGAAAGCCAGGATGGCTCAGCGGGTTAAGTGTTCACTTTGAAGCCCTGAGGACCAAGGATCGAATCCCAGCTCCGGCCAAGGCAGACCCACATGCTGAACTGGAGCATGCTTCCTGAATGTGGTGAGGCCTCCAGTTCAGTTAAAAAAAATAAAATAAATAAATAAATAAATAAATAAATAAATAAAAAGAAGGGTTAAAGTGAACTATTTATCCTAGCTAAACCTCAAATTTCATAGCCAAAACTTTACTCACACATAACTATTTCATAAATAATAAGCATAAAAAAGGTGCTCAAAAATACTCTTAGATTAATTTACAACTAAGATTTAAATAGTCTTAGCTATCTTGATAGGTGGAACAACCTACAAAATGCTACTGATATAAAATCAGTCACGTTTCTAACTTAGGAATTCACATGTCAACCTATGTTATGTAACAATGGACCGGTGGAGGTCCCTAGAGGTAGTAACATTGCATATGATATAAAGAATGCAACACTTCATTTCAGATGGAAATAGTTTAAAATCACTCTTCAAGTATTGCAAAGGGTCTTATCAATAACAGATATAAATTATAAACTATATAAAACAGGTGACAGTGCCCTCTTGAGGATGCTACTGAAATTTGACACCAGCTACCTGTCAGAATTCTGCAGGTGAATTGATATTATTGTCTGTATCATGAAAACACTGCTTTCATTTTTACAATTAAAAAAATATCCTTTCATGCAAGGATATAGGTGGTGTAGTTTTGGTATTCAAAAGTACAGGAAAGATACGTTGCAACAACTGAGCATATATAGAGCATTATGGCTTAGTCCAGAGATGTCAACCAAAAACATTTTACTAACACATACCCATGCCAAACTATGGCAAATCAGAAATTGTATCCCACAAAGGGTTCTAAATATGCTGTCATAATTAGCATTAGCCTGCCATTGTATTTGTAGTGCCATAACTTCTAACAGAAAGAATGTAGTAGCCACTTTGTGGAAACTGATTTTTAGTTCTTTAGTCTACAACAGCAAAGTCTAACCTTTTGGTTTCCCTGGGCCATAATGGAAAAAGAATTATCGTGGGACACACATAAAATACACTAACATTAACAATAGCTGATGAGTTTAAAAAAAAAAAAAGTCGCAAAAAAATCTCATAATGTTTTAAGAATTTGTGTTGGGCCTCATTCAAAACCATCCTGAGCCACAGGTTGGATATGCCTGTCCAGAACACTTATGTTCCCACAAAAATGAGAATACCCTCTCACTCCTCATCTTGCCCACCTAGAGAGAAACACACACAGATGCACAATGTAGGGTTCCTTCCTTAAATCTGACATCATAGAATGTTTGCAAAGAAATACCCATAAAACAACTTTGGAGTAATCTAAAAAATAAAAAGCAAAGAAAGAAGAGAGGACAAAATATACATAAAAAGCTGCCTAAATTTCATCAGAAAAACAGAGACTCAGAGATTTCATTTGGGAAAAGTATCAGAAATTAAGAAAGTAAGAAACCAGAGTCTAAAGCTCAGATGAAATTTTTTTCTTAAAGTCATAGTCATTTCTGTGTGTCACCTTGTTCTAGAACGCTTGGAAATTACAAGTCACTCACAGGGCTAGTTTACTTCCTGAAAAAAATCTAGCTGGTTATTTGGATTTCCTCTTGGCCACAGACAAGACATGAAAGAGGTGAAAGCAAAGTAAACTGATAGGTTTGGGCGTGACTCCCAACCAAGGTAGCCGATGTCACACTTAAGACAAAAGAGTGAGGGCCAAAAAGCCACTTCAGCACCTCTGTTCAACAGTGTTTCAGCTCCAGAAAATTGAAAAATATGTAAAAGTAACTAACTTTACCAAGCTGCAAAAGAGGAAAAAAAGCTTCAATGAATTTTATAATTAGGCATTCCCAAGAAACTACTCCAAGCTTATTAAAAATAACCAATTAAGTAACTTAGAGATTCTTTTCTAATTATTTGCTAAAACACCAAATTATATTACTGAGATCACTAACATCTTTCCAGCACTTAATAGTGAGCAATGACTCAGCAGTTTACAAGTGCAGTTCTAATATATTATCCATGATATAATAAACTATTATTCTCTTTTTATAAAATTGAGCATCTTTAAACACCCCCTGGCAAGAGAAAACAGAGAAATAACAATCAACAAAATATAAAAACAGTGTCTTGTAAGTCTGATTTATGTGTTTGTACTCTGATAATTAAATAAAGAAAATGAGAAAGGAGGAGGCAAAAAGATGTATTTGTCGAATAGTCCTTATTTTTATAAAAATATGAGATGTAATTAACCATATAGCAATATAAAAAAATAGGTATACTTTTAAAGTAGTTCCAGTAAGTAGTGTAGTACCTTTTGGTGTTTCTCTGTATAGCCCTGAACACATATTCTGAAATCCCCTTTGTTAATACTCAGAACACCTGGCCTTCTGCACAATTTGTTAATTGATGGTCACCCACCAAAACGGGGAATTTGTCATTATGTATTCCACGAACCCTCTTATTATTTTGTTTTAATGACATGAATCATTATTATTTATTCACCTACTTATCTGTTCATTTAAATAGGCAGAAATAATCTATTAAACAGAGTGCTACTTTCAGGCATAAATTCCATTTGAAGCTGCCGCCTTCTCTCCTTTTTCTTATCATTAAACATCTTAGAGAAATGTAAACAACCGAATGTAGTCTCCATTTTCTCATTTCGCATTTAGTTTTAAGCTCATTATGTTTTGACCTATGCTTTTGCCATGCCAAAGTTGTTCACCTGCAGGTTTATAAGGATCTACTTTAAAAACTCAGTAGTCTACTGAGAACACATCCTCTCTTAGTCACCTGAAAATACTGAGACAGGTGAAAACTCCTTGACCTTCATAATGTCAGAATTTCTTGTCTTTCCTCTGAATTTCCTGTTATGTCAGACCTTACATCCACCCACCCACTCACCCACATCCCCTAAGCTTAATTGTTCTCCACCATATTTTTCTGTTCTCTAAATTGTTTCAGAAATGTCTTGGCTTTAAAAATATTTCCATGAAGATGGTTTGTGTATATATACGAGTATTTCCAAATTTAACTTTGTTTTACATTCTAATTTTTTTCTTCCCACCCCCCAATACTCCTGCTACATTTAAAATATTTTAAGCACTTCTAACACTAGATCAAAAATTAAATACATCAAATTCCTTCATAAGTCATTCTCTATATTTTGTTTCCTAATGTTTTAATTGCCAAGTATTTTCTCAAAAACTTCCCTTCATCCTCTTATCAAATTATCTATCACAGTTTATACATGTGATATCTGTACTATCTTTCTCATATCTAAGTTTCTCTTAATTATACAATTGTTGACTAAATTGTTGACACAAGTTGAGTGTTTTTATTTCTTTTTTTTAATATTATTATATTTTATTGTTAAATTTAATGGGGTGACATTGGTTGGTAACAATTAGATAGTTTCCCGATGTACAACTCCACATCACATCACCCATGCATCGCATTATGTGCTCAGCTCCCAGAATCAGGTCCCCCTCCAACACCATATATCTGGTGCCCACTCCTACCTCCCCCCACAACTCTCCCTCCCCCC